>JAZGTN010000145.1:0-107778 GCA_037783415.1 Leptasterias polaris | reverse complement strand
AATTATTAAAAACACACTACTTCAATGCCCTGTCCCATAAATTTGCATATTGCCAATATGGGTTTGCCCAGGTCTTACCCATATCGTACCCATATGGGTCTTTGCATATTCTAACCCCAAAGTTTGCTTAGGTCGTGCTTATAGGATAACCAAATGAACCTTTTCATATCAATGCACACAAGGGATTGCTTAAAGGTAATTCCTATTCTTATGTGGGCCTTTCCATAAATGTTTCATCCAAGTTTGTCCGGAGAAAATTACAAAATCCATTGGAAGGGTCATAAACCCTTGGGCTTGCTAAACTAGACAATTATATTCTAAACTATAATATTAACCCCGTAATGGCCGAGGTCTTTCTTTGTATTATCTTTGCCAAGGTCTTTTTAATACCACCCATATGAGCCTTCCTGCCCATATGGGATTGTCCATATTTTTCCATATTTGGTCTTTTGAATCTTCAGCCCATATGGGAATTAAATGCCCATGTTTTCCCATATGATAACCACACGGGACAATGCATATTTTGCCCATATGGGCTAGCCCATGTTTTCCCCACACGAAACCCATATGGGCCCCTTCATATTCTGCCCATATGGGATTGTTTTCCCCATCTGATATACCCATATGGGCCAATTCATTTTGTGCCCATATGGGGCAATCCCTTGTTTTTCCCATATGATACCCATATGGGACACTGCATATTTTGCCCATATGGGCTAGCCCATGTTTCCCCCCATATGATACCCATATGGGTCTTTGCATATTCTGCCCATATGGGCTAGCCCATGTTTTCCCCATATGATACCCATATGGGCCACTTCATATTCTGCCCATATGGGATTGCCCACATTTTCCCCATATGATACCCATATGGGCCCTTGCATATTCTGCCCATATGAGAATGCCCATGTTCTCCCCTTATAATACCCATATGGGACAATGCATATTTTGCCCATATGGGCTAGCCCATGTTTTTCCCATACCCATAAGGGCCCCATATGGGTACCATATGGGTTGGCCCAGGTCCATATGGCCCAGATATTTCCCATATGGGCCCCATATGGGCTTGCTACCTGGGTAGAGAAAGGACCAGTTTCTCAAGGTTCCTCAAAGAACTCGTCAGGGTCCGCAGGGAGAAACATTTGAACGTTACGGTTTTAAATGCTGGCTCATTCTTATCTAAACGTTTTGAATAACGTTTCTGATAACTGTATCACCGTACAGAACCAATTCAGCCGGAAATTTTGGTCTTCCATTTCCCAGGACAGAGGCAGACAGAAAAACGGGCATTTAAAGAGGAGCTTGGCATGGAATGCCCTTCCTTCAACTCTTAAAGATGTACGTGTACATTATTATTAAAATTGAAAATTAAAATGTGTACAGATTTGCACATACCTTTCACGACCTTACATGGTAAAGACGGTCATGGTGGAAAACTTCCCTTGAAATAGTTTTGCTTGAAATGCCACAGTTTTTAGGAAATTAGTAAAACAATAGTCTCTACTAAAATCCGATGTTTGAAATAAAGTATCAACATTAATGTATTTTTCACTGTTTTCTCATATGCATAACTCTGAAGACCGATCGAGTTTAAACTTTCATAGGTTTGTTAAAGTTCATGTATATGTTTGGTCACATCAAGTGCCATGGGTCTATGACAATTATCAATGTTGTAATTCACCCTTCAGCCTGCCTGCATCAGTCGTTTAAACTTTTAAATAACCAGATTAGTATTTCCCAGATTTGGTGTCTTAAAAAAAAATACTATGCATTTTTAAAACAACTTTGTAAAAAGTATATCTCTGTACAAGCTGGGCCCCATGGGAGACCAGTTACCACTGAATGGGCCACCCAGTTGAACTAATAAGTAAATAAATAAATAAAAAAATAAATCCAAAGAACCCCACCCCACAAAGCGGCGAGAGTCAAGTCATGAATAAAAACCAATGGGCCAAAGCTATTCCAGTCAAGTGGGTAAACTATAGTGCCCAATAGTTGAACTGAAATGGCAGATCATAGACAGAACACCAAAGTACAAGTGGTGTCTAATTTCTTTAATATTTATACGGTTATTAATAACGTGTTAAAGGGCCTATGCAATGCATTTTTTTATTAGTTAAAGTCATAAAGTGATCCTACCTGAACAAATATTTACCCATTAAACCTTTGGTTTCACCGCGTTTATGCCATTAAAAAAATAAAAACATATTTTAGGGGTGCCCAGCACGCCCCGCCCATTCCCTCATTATCATAAGAATGTGTGACGTAGACTAGGGAGATCGGCTCACTTCCTGGTTCTACGTGTTGTGCGTCACACGCATACTGTACCGTGTGAAGTTTCTAAAAGTTTCTTTAGTTTGTCGCTGCTTCATCAAAAAAATAGGGCATTTATTCAGAATGCCACCGACCTGTGTTGTTGCTGGTTGCAGCAACACCACTAAGGATGGTTTCAGTCTCCATCGTTTACCCTCTGACCCAAAATTTCGAAGAATTTGGACGGCGAAAGTCAAGCTGACTCGGGCAAAGTGGTCAGGGCCAACCGAGCACTCGGTCATCTGTTCCGTGCATTTTGAAACATCGTCGTCGCCTCTCTCTGGCTCGTACATGTATGGCCGAACCCCTAGCTCCTCATTTCTTTCATAATCACTGTCAGCCTCACTACTTAAATCCGAAGAATTAGTCCCCGAAAATTCTTCATCTACTGCTGAAAATGATGAAGATTCGGCCATGTATGTTCGTCTTTTTATATCACGTCCGTCGTAGTGATTGTTAATGTACAATGCGTTGTATGTACTGTAGGAAATTCCGCGATCCGTGTGTGCATGTGTACACGTAGCGCATGCATCAGCTGCCACATTAGCATGGTACCCGCAACATATTCTTGGTACCAGACCATTCTGAATTGCTTATGAACTCTCCGCAGTCTACGTCACGAACAGCGCCCCCGCGCGGCGTAAAAAATAAGGAATTTAATTAATAAAAATAATTATTGCAAATTTTAAACATTTTACACTACTCACACAAATTTTTTTTATTTTAAATTGTATACAGAAAGTAAAAATAAACTACAAAAAATAAATTTCTAAATTGTGAAAAATAAGTATTGCATAGGCCCTTTAAGACAGATAAGGTGCAATCGATAGAACTGTTAAACCTCCCTGATACAAACAACGTTCTTTTAATTAAAATTTACCAGTAGGACTATAGTTCCTTCGGACAGTGAGTGGTTCTTATTAGCAAATGCTTTAAGGTTTACCATACAAATTTGACAGGACTCCATATGTGCTGCGTCGTGTACAACGGTGGCAAATGAAATATGTTTGTCATGAATATGCATCTTACCAATGATTGGCTGAACTGTGTCCTTCGGAGAGGAAAAGGAATGTCGGTTTACACACACGGTATACGCGGTCTACGAGTATGTGTGTCCGCTGTGTGTGTGAGGAGGCGTATACGCATCGATGTAGGCACATCGGTCTTTCAATCGACTTTTCAACCGACCGATCGCACTTTTCAACCGATCGGTGTTTTCAACCGATCGACCGGTGCTTTCAACCGATCGCTCTTTTTCAACCGATCGCTCTTTTTAAATCGCTCTTTTTTGACCGCTCTTTTATCATCGATCGATCGGTTGAAAGCACCGATCGATCGGTTGACAGCATCGATCGATCGATGGAAAAGACCGATCGATCGATGGAAAGACCGATCGATCGATGGAAAAGTCCGATCGATCGATGGAAAAGTCCGATCGATGTGTTGATTGGATTATTTGCGTCTTTGACCCTTGAGATCTAAGGCTGGGGAGGGGGAGGGGGAGGAGTGCTGACTTAAGGAGTTACCGACTCAAAGGAAAATACAATCTTTCTTTGCATGCTGTGTGTGATAAAATCCAGATTTTCCTTCCCTTTTACGGAGTTAGCCCCCCAAAAAGTGTAGCGTAGACTTAGCTTTTCTTGTGTTTTCTGAGCGTCTGACTAGAGCTTATATTGACACAATGCAACTGCAAACTTATTGGAGACGCATCCCTGGCAACCGGGTTTCCCAATCGCCCAGCACGGGGCAGCCAGCGAAATCTCCACCGAGGAGCTGTGCTGATGGTGCCCTCTACCGGCCGATTGCTTCGCTGTTTCAATAATGCTGAGCGTGGTGAAGCTACCTTTTAACCATTATACTTCCATGCAATAGTGTCACAGCTCTATGTATATGATATATCAATCATTGTCGCAACGCAGCTTTTGATTGAACTCTACATATAACGTACAATGAAAAAAAGGGAAACTGACTGGGTAAAAGTTTTTGGGGCTGAACAAAGAAAAATTACTAGGTTTGAACTTGAACCTGCGGCACGTTAATCCGGTTCAACATTGTATGATATTACCTTCATCATTTACAGTGTTGCACTAAACATGAAGCGGAACAGTCCAGTCGTGGAGAAACGACCCAAGTAGTGTTGAAAAGCGTGAACATCCAACCTGATCTTCCCTGAGGAAATGCCTCTGTGATCAAAGCATCGTCGTCTATAATGAGGGGTCGTTTACGACTAAATGATCAGTTACAAATATGTAAGAGCAAAACCATATAATATATAAGAGCAAAACCATATAATAAGAGCAAAACCAGATATAAAAGATCAAAACCATATAATGTGTTTTTGCTCTTATTGGTCTTGCCTTCCATCTCACCTTCACGAGTGTGTAACATTGGACTTTTTTAAGTGACAATTTAAAGACCTATCTGTTTAGACAATATTTTTTATTAAAGGCACTGAACCCCCACGTTTTGTAATTGTCAAAGACCATTCTCACTTGGTGTATCCCAACATATGCATAACATAACAAGCCTGTGAACACTTGGGCTGAATTGGTCATTGAAGTTGCAAGAAAATGATGAAAGAAAAAACACCGTCGTTGTACAAATTAGTGTGCTTTCGGATAGGAATAAAAGGCTTCTGGCCAGAAGTCTTATATTATTTTAGTGAGAAATTACCTCTTTCTCGAAAACTACGTTACTTCAGAGGGAGTCGTTTCTCATTGAATGTTTTATACTGTCAACAGCTCTCCGTTGCTCGTTACCAAGTAAGTTTTTATGCTAATATATATTTTGAGTAATTACCAAACGTGTACAGTGCCTTTAATGATGTTGAAATCAAATATTTTAATTGTTAATATTTTCCAATTACTCTCTTGCCAATTATTCTCTTGCCAATTATTCTCTTGCAGTCTATAACTCTGTAAAATGTTTAAACTTTTGTTTTCTTCTGTTGCTGAATTTTGTCATAGTTTTCACATTAATCTACTTTGATTTTGTACATCATATCGCTTTGAGGCCGTTTTGCGGCATTTTTACTGCACTTAAGTTCTTTATTATTATACGTTGTGCCCCAAGTCGATCATATTGACGAAAACGACGAAAACATTCCTGACCAAACTGCACTGTTCTCAACTTACTCGTAAGTATCGGGCATATTCATAGAGATTACTTTTTAGTATTGGCCTTTTCTATACAACCTACGTGATTTTCTTTACATGGGGTAGTGCCTGGCTGCTGAATTTCTAATAAGGTTTACAAGGTGACCCTTACCCTCTATGATAATGAGCTTCTGCAGTGTGTTTGTTAAAGGTATGATGGTCGGTGACCCCAAAGACTGAATTTTTTGAACATTCATTGGGTGAGTAATTAAAAAAATAGCACTAACCTACTGTAGACCGCTGTCACGCCCATTTCCTGTAGGGTTTGGTACCTTTTTTAATGTGTTACTCGTGTACTTTCTACGAAAACTGAATTCGTTCCATGTTGACAGAACCATCCTGAGGTTATTCTACAAGTCAGTAATAGAAAGTGTAATGCTTTTTAGTTGTGCGGTTTGGTATGGTGGGTGCAGACAGAAGAACCTTAAGAAATTGCAGAGAATAGCCAACCATGCTGGCAACTTGACTGGCGAAGTGACATATTTGAAACAGGAATGCGTTTATACGATTCTGAAACAGGTATCACAGATTTTGGAAAATGGTAATCACCCCCTTCATCCTTGCTATACCCTAATGCGATCGGGAAAGCGGTACAGATCGATGAAGGCTCGAACTTCACGATTCCTTAATTCCTTTGCTCCGCTTTCCATTCGTAAATACAATGAACAACTCCAGTCAAACTGAATTGGCCTGTACCTTACCAATGTTCCAGTATCACGAGCAAAGTAATCAAATATTACCCTGTGGTATAATTATTGTATTTCAAGTTGTATTTATATACCGCTTAGTTCTGCGCAATCGTACATTCTAAATTGTTGTAAGTCCATTTATTTTCTTATATTATTCCTCTACGTAAAAACGTTATTTATCCGTGTTTCCATATGTCTTCCTTATGACTACGCGACGCGACGCGACCTGTCGTCTTTAGAACACCATACTTTACTATTTTCTCGTGACCTCGACGACCAATTGAGCTCAAATTTTCACAGGTTTGTTATTTCATGTATGTGGTTTGATTACACAAAATATGAACACTGTCTGTGATTAATTTGTCAGCTCTGCCAATCCTGTATAATACCTTTAAGATGTTAAGTAAAAGTTCAATACATCAAAGATCTTCTTCAAAAGGCAGTCATTATCCTCTCCGCTAGCTGCTGCCTCAACCCGACTCGTTGTACCAAAATATAACTCTTACCACCCACTATGGCGACCGTGCATGTTCTCACATTGCACTAGATCTTATGGATGGAACAAGCTATACCCAACGAAATCAGAAACATTCGACCCTCTATAAACGCACTTCAAACTCGTATTGTTTTGGTGTAATGTTCTATATATAGAGAGCCGCTTTAATTTTGTAGTAGGCCTATATTTTCTGTATTTTCTGTAATTTTTTATTAGAAAGTGCGCTTTTTAAGTTTGTATTTTTATTAGTATTAATACATTTTGGATTCATTTACATATAATATTATATAGGTAGAGATAGCTGTGAATTATTGTACACCCGGGATATGAAACTATTATAATGTATTGTTTATCAAGAAGCCTAATTAATTATTACCCCTCAGAGGGGGTCGGGTGTTTATGTTGAGGGAAAGTCTTGCTACTTTGCCCCTCCAGCTGTTTTTATGAGTGGTTTGATGACAGCCCACGGGATCAGTTGCTCTGACAACCCGCTCCTAAATTCCTTTCCTCAACCTCATTCCGAGACCTGTATCGGCTTAAGGAACTTGGCCTATATAATTATTACTCTAACTGTCAATCTGCTATGCCTCACAGATATGGAACGCCAAAGACGCAAATAATCCGACCAACACATCGATCGGTCTTTTCCATCGATCGATCGGACTTTCCATCGATCGACTGGTCTTTTCCATCGATCGATCGATGCTGTCAACCGATCGATCGGTGCTTTCAACCGATCGATCGGTGCTTTCAACCGATTGATCGATGAAAAAAGAGCGGTCGAAAAAGAGCGATTGAAAAAGAGCGATCGGTTGAAAAAGAGCGATCGGTTGAAAGCACCGGTCGATCGGTTGAAAACACCGATCGGTTGAAAAGTGCGATCGGTCGGTTGAAAAGAGCGATTGAATATGGAACGCCAAAGACGCAAATAATCCGACCAACACATCGATCGGACTTTTCCATCGATCGATCGGTCTTTTCTATCGATCGATCGGACTTTCCATCGATCGACCGGTCTTTTCCATCGATCGATCGATGCTGTCAACCGATCGATCGATGCTGTCAACCGATCGATCGGTGCTTTCAACCGATCGATCGATGAAAAAAGAGCGGTCAAAAAAGAGTGGTCGAAAAAGAGCGATTTAAAAAGAGCGATCGGTTGAAAAAGAGCGATCGGTTGAAAGCACCGGTCGATCGGTTGAAAACACCGATCGGTTGAAAAGTGCGATCGGTCGGTTGAAAAGAGCGATTGAAAGACCGATGTGCCTACATCGATGCGTACACCTCACACACGGGGTGCGTAGACCTGTGTGTGCGCCTCACGTAGACCTGTGTGTGTGCGGCGGGCTGACAGCATTCCTTTCACTCCCACATAGGACACAACTCAACCAATCAGACGTAAGATGCATATTCATGAGGTAAAATATTTTATTCGCCACGAGGCAGCGTGCATGGGTTGATACAATGTACATGTACATGTACATGTACACGAGGCAGCATTACATGTAGTTCATTTAAAGGTGCTGTATACGTTTGGTAATTGGAGCCTACTGATTGTGTTAACCCTATATAAATGTAGTATAACAAAATTATATACAATTAAACTAACATATGCATTTTTTCAGATTTTCTGAGATATCACCGAAAACCGGAGCGAATATTTCCATGCAGGATTCTCTATAGGAATACAAAGTCTGAGGAGAACGTAACGTTTCTCAGATTCAAATTTTGGGGGCTAAAAAATGGATATATTTTTCCAGAACCGTAGTACTTCGAAGTGTTAAGTTTATTCTCAAAATGCATTAATTCAAAGCTGCTGTACTTCTTACCAAGTAATTTGTTTTCGCCATTATTTTTCAGAGTCATACAGACTCTTTAACCTCATAGAGAGGGGAGAAATTTTGTTGGAGTGATTTACAGTTTTGATTTTATAACAAAATAATCGCCAACATTTCAAAATGCCATCATGATTTTATTCATCTCGAACATAACTAGCAGAGGGAAGAGTAGACAATGATAATAATATATTTTTTTCGGTCTGTTCGATGAACTAATGCATGAACTCCCAATAAAAATGTATCTAGAAACACTGCAGGCGTCGTGGTAAAATATTGTAGGCTCCAATTACCAAACGTATACAGCACCTTTAAATGAACTACATGTAATACGCGACCGGGAACGGGTGGTCCCTTGTTCCGGGCCGGGGATCCTCGCCCGCATTGCCCATTTCCAAGCTTTATTCCCTCGGTGGGAACCCCCTGTCCTTTCTCTATGGTGTGATCACTCAGTTTCGGTGGGTACTTTTGTAGTAGCAGACCTACAAATACAAGGCCGTTGTGTTAGTTTTAGTCCACTGTTTTGTTTCATTCTTCATCTGTTTTTTTAAAAGTGTTTGACTAATGAGCTCTTTGGGGAACCTTGAGAATAAATCCTCCCAATTCTGAAAAAAAATTCCCGGCAAACTTCGAGGAACGAGCCTCAAATAAAGCACCGTAGTTACAAAAATTGTTGAACATAACTGTAACCCGAGTATCACTTAAGAAAACTAAATTTATCGAATTGGGGAAAGACAAGAGGAAATGCAGGAAGTGGGACAGTGGCTCAAGTTGTAGGTTTCTCCAATATTTTTTTAGTCTGTTAATTACTTTATTGATTATAAATCAATGACTAAATAAAAGTAAAAGCAGTGATTGAATTACAGGTATAAACCAAACTAAAACCAACACCAATGTATTATTGAGCCATAGAGAAAGGACCAGTTTCTCAAGGTTCCTCAAAGAACTCGTCAGGGTCCGCAGGGAGAAACATTTGAACGTTACGGTTTTAAATGCTGGCTCATTCTTATCTAAACGTTTTGAATAACGTTTCTGATAACTGTATCACCGTACAGAACCAATTCAGCCGGAAATTTTGGTCTTCCATTTCCCAGGACAGAGGCAGACAGAAAAACGGGCATTTAAGAGGAGCTTGGCATGGAATGCCCTTCCTTCAACTCTTAAAGATGTACGTGTACATTATTATTAAAATTGAAAATTAAAATGTGTACAGATTTGCACATACCTTTCACGACCTTACATGGTAAAGACGGTCATGGTGGAAAACTTCCCTTGAAATAGTTTTGCTTGAAATGCCACAGTTTTTAGGAAATTAGTAAAACAATAGTCTCTACTAAAATCCGATGTTTGAAATAAAGTATCAACATTAATGTATTTTTCACTGTTTTCTCATATGCATAACTCTGAAGACCGATCGAGTTTAAACTTTCATAGGTTTGTTAAAGTTCATGTATATGTTTGGTCACATCAAGTGCCATGGGTCTATGACAATTATCAATGTTGTAATTCACCCTTCAGCCTGCCTGCATCAGTCGTTTAAACTTTTAAATAACCAGATTAGTATTTCCCAGATTTGGTGTCTTAAAAAAAAATACTATGCATTTTTAAAACAACTTTGTAAAAAGTATATCTCTGTACAAGCTGGGCCCCATGGGAGACCAGTTACCACTGAATGGGCCACCCAGTTGAACTAATAAGTAAATAAATAAATAAAAAAATTAATCCAAAGAACCCCACCCCACAAAGCGGCGAGAGTCAAGTCATGAATAATAACCAATGGGCCAAAGCTATTCCAGTCAAGTGGGTAAACTATAGTGCCCAATAGTTGAACTGAAATGGCAGATCATAGACAGAACACCAAAGTACAAGTGGTGTCTAATTTCTTTAATATTTATACGGTTATTAATAACGTGTTAAGACAGATAAGGTGCAATCGATAGAACTGTTAAACCTCCCTGATACAAACAACGTTCTTTTAATTAAAATTTACCAGTAGGACTATAGTTCCTTCGGACAGTGAGTGGTTCTTATTAGCAAATGCTTTAAGGTTTACCATACAAATTTGACAGGACTCCATTTATTATGTGCTGCGTCGTGTACAACGGTGGCAAATGAAATATGTTTGTCATGAATATGCATCTTACCAATGATTGGCTGAACTCTGTCCTTCGGAGAGGAAAAGGAATGTCGGTCTACACACACGGTATACGCGGTCTACGAGCACGGCGGTCCGCTGTGTGTGTGAGGAGGCGTATACGCATCGATGTAGGCACATCGGTCTTTCAATCGACTTTTCAACCGACCGATCGCACTTTTCAACCGGTCGGTGTTTTCAACCGATCGACCGGTGCTTTCAACCGATCGCTCTTTTTCAACCGATCGCTCTTTTTAAATCGCTCTTTTTTGACCGCTCTTTTATCATCGATCGATCGGTTGAAAGCACCGATCGGTCGGTTGACAGCATCGATCGATCGATGGAAAAGACCGATCGATCGATGGAAAGACCGATCGATCGATGGAAAAGTCCGATCGATCGATGGAAAAGTCCGATCGATGTGTTGATTGGATTATTTGCGTCTTTGACTCTTGAGATCTAAGGCTGGGGAGGGGGAGGGGGAGGAGTGCTGACTTAAGGAGTTACCGACTCAAAGGAAAATACAATCTTTCTTTGCATGCTGTGTGTGATAAAATCCAGATTTTCCTTCCCTTTCACGGAGTCTAGCCCCCCAAAAAGTGTAGCGTAGACTTAGCTTTTCTTGTGTTTTCTGAGCGTCTGACTAGAGCTTATATTGACACAATGCAACTCCAAACTTATTGGAGACGCATCCCTGGCAACCGGGTTTCCCAATCGCCCAGCACGGGGCAGCCAGCGAAATCTCCACCGAGGAGCTGTGCTGATGGTGCCCTCTACCGGCCGATTGCTTCGCTGTTTCAATAATGCTGAGCGTGGTGAAGCTACCTTTTAACCATTATACTTCCATGCAATAGTGTCACAGCTCTATGTATATGATATATCAATCATTGTCGCAACGCAGCTTTTGATTGAACTCTACATATTATAATGTACAATGAAAAAAAGGGAAACTGACTGGGTAAAAGTTTTTGGGGCTGAACAAAGAAAAATTACTAGGTTTGAACTTGAACCTGCGGCACGTTAATCCGGTTCAACATTGTATGATATTACCTTCATCATTTACAGTGTTGCACTAAACATGAAGCGGAACAGCCCAGTCGTGGAGAAACGACCCAAGTAGTGTTGAAAAGCGTGAACATCCAACCTGATCTTCCCTGAGGAAATGCCTCTGTGATCAAAGCATCGTCGTCTATAATGAGGGGTCGTTTACGACTAAATGATCAGTTACAAATATGTAAGAGCAAAACCATATAATATATAAGAGCAAAACCATATAATAAGAGCAAAACCAGATATAAAAGATCAAAACCATTATAATGTGTTTTTGCTCTTATTGGTCTTGCCTTCCATCTCACCTTCACGAGTGTGTAACATTGGACTTTTTAAAGTGACAATTTAAAGACCTATCTGTTTAGACAATACTTTTTATTAAAGGCACTGAACCCCCACGTTTTGTAATTGTCAAAGACCATTCTCACTTGGTGTATCCCAACATATGCATAACATAACAAGCCTGTAAACACTTGGGCTGAATTGGTCATTGAAGTTGCAAGAAAATGATGAAAGAAAAAACACCGTCGTTGTACAAAATAGTGTGCTTTCAGATAGGAATAAAAGGCTTCTGGCCAGAAGTCCTTTATTATTTTAGTGAGAAATTACCTCTTTCTCGAAAACTACGTTACTTCAGAGGGAGTCGTTTCTCATTGAATGTTTTATACTGTCAACAGCTCTCCGTTGCTCGTTACCAAGTAAGTTTTTATGCTAATATATATAATTATTTTGAGCAATTACCAAACGTGTACAGTGCCTTTAATGATGTTGAAATCAAATATTTTAATTGTTAATATTTTCCAATTACTCTCTTGCCAATTATTCTCTTGCAGTCTATAACTCTGTAAAATGTTTAAACTTTTGTTTTCTTCTGTTGCTGAATTTTGTCTTTTCACATTAATCTACTTTGATTTTGTACATCATATCGCTTTGAGGCCGTTTTGCGGCATTTTTACTGCACTTAAGTTCTTTATTATTATACGTTGTGCCCCAAGTCGATCATATTGACGAAAACGACGAAAACATTCCTGACCAAACTGCACTGTTCTCAACTTACTCGTAAGTATCGGGCATATTCATAGAGATTACTTTTTAGTATTGGCCTTTTCTATACAACCTACGTGATTTTCTTTACACGGGGTAGTGCCTGGCTGCTGAATTTCTAATAAGGTTTACAAGGTGACCCTTACCCTCTATGATAATGAGCTTCTGCAGTGTGTTTGTTAAAGGTATGATGGTCGGTGACTCCAAAGACTGAATTTTTTGAACATTCATTGGGTGAGTAATTAAAAAAAATAGCACTAACCTACTGTAGACCGCTGTCACGCCCATTTCCTGTAAGGTTTGGTACCTTTTTTAATGTGTTACTCGTTTAATGTGTAACTTTTTCTAAATAGTAAGCGCTTTAGAGCTTGTTTTTCATGAATTTTTATTTAAATATATTTTTATATAGTCTTATTTGCACTAACAAAATATTTGTCTTCCGTAATTCTGTGGTGACTAATTTGAATAAATACAGATTGTTAAAGGCAAATTATATTTGCTACAGGCCTACTCTTGTGTTTTCTTATTCTGTTTTTCGCAATGATGTTTGTTTTAAATTATTATAAACTGTCTTTCACCGTCAATGACTGAGGGGAAGGGAGACAAAAAATAGATCCTCTAATTATTGGGACGAGCATTGACATAGTTAATCTTAATCGTGACGTATAACATAAATCTCCAGCAGGGTGGATATGTGCGCATAACAAGTCTTTATTATTATTATAGGCTATAGTTCATAATAGCAAGGCCCCAGTAATAGGAAAAAGGTTTATGTTGAGATGTGGGACTTAAACAAGTATAATGGCGCCTTCTAGGGACAAGTTTTGTTCTATGTTTATTGTTGATTGACCCCGGTCGGTATGTGATTCTCTATTAAAGTGACTGGTTGATCTTCACTTTCTACGTCACAGGTTGTTCTGATATGTTAATGATTATTTCTCGTCGATTTTGTGTCACCAAATCATAGACAAATTGTTCAACTGCTCGTCTACGCATCAGTTTAAAGGCCCCTACACTATTGGTAAGATCGAAACACACAAATGTTCACAGGTTCACACATAACTTACATGATTTAAAGTAAGTAATGGTAGAAAGGGTTCTTTAAAATATTTCTGCCTAAAATGCTATTGTTTCTGAGAAATGATCGTAATAGTTTTTATCGCGCGCGATAAAACTCGATGTTTGAAAAACAGAAAACACATAAGGTCTCTTTTCTATGGTGTTCCAAAGACGACAGGTCGCGTCGCCGTCGCCGTCGCCGTCGCCGTCGCCGTCGCCGTCGCCGTCACCGTCGCCGTCGCCGTCGCCGTCTTGAGGGCGCCGTTTCACTAACTATTTTATTGTTATTTTATTGACGGCGACGGCGACGGCGACGGCGACGGCGACGCGACCTGTCGTCTTTAGAACACCATACTTTTCACTATTTTCTCGTGACCTCGATGACCAATTGAGCTCAAATTTTCACAGGTTTGTTATTTCATGTATGTGGTTTGATTACACAAAATATGAACACTGTCTGTGATTAATTTGTCAGCTCTGCCAATCATGTATAATACCTTTAAGATGTTAAGTAAAAGTTCAATACATCAAAGATCTTCTTCAAAAGGCAGTCATTATCCTCTCCGCTAGCTGCTGCCTCAACCCGACTCGTTGTACCAAAATATAACTCTTACCACCCACTATGGCGACCGTGCATGTTCTCACATTGCACTAGATCTTATGGATGGAACAAGCTATAGCCAACGAAATCAGAAACATTCGACCCTCTATAAACGCACTTCAAACTCGTATTGTTTTGGTGTAATGTTCTATATATAGAGAGCCGCTTTAATTTTGTAGTATATTTTCTGTATTTTCTGTAATTTTTTATTAGAAAGTGCGCTTTTTAAGTTTGTATTTTTATTAGTATTAATACATTTTGGATTCATTTACATATATATAGGTAGAGATAGCTGTGAATTAAAATAGCCGCACTTTGGGAAATATTGTACACCCGGGATATGAAACTATTAAAATGTATTGTTTATCAAGAAGCCTTTATTACCCCTCAGAGGGGGTCGGGTGTTTATGTTGAGGGAAAGTCTTGCTACTTTGCCCCTCCAGCTGTTTTTATGAGTGGTTTGATGACAGCCCACGGGATCAGTTGCTCTGACAACCCGCTCCTAAATTCCTTCCACAACCTCCGGAGACCTGTATCGGCAACTATATAATTATTACTCTAACTGTCAATCTGCTATGCCTCACAGAGGCTCTGTGTGGCGAAACAGCTCCCAGTGCACCCTTACATGAGTGTTTCTGTATGGTTGGTAGGCCTAAAGGCCAATGTGGCTTCCTGATTTTATTATTTATTTATTTATTTATTTATTTATTTATTTATTTATTTATTTATTTATTTATTTATTTATTTATTTATTTATTTATTTATTTATTTATTTTTAACGTTCATGGGAAGAGTATTTACAAAACAAATAGCATAAACCTACTGCGTGCAACAGCTTCCACTCTTTTAAGGGTCGGCCAATACAAGAGCGATCAGATCAGAGAAATCTTGGAAAAGATTAAGGCGGTGAAAGAAATGCAGGACACTATTGGTGGATGCTTGTTCTTAAACGTTTGGGGCCCATCAGGGGCGGATCCAGGATTTGTTTAACCGGGGGGCACAACGACGCACCCAGGAATTTGTATAAGGGGGCTAAAAAATAAAATGGGTGGGGTCCAGGGGTCGACATTACCGCCCCTGGTGGGGGTCCAGGGGGCGAAGCCCCCGGCCGGAAGCTCTGAGCTTTTGGCGTTTTGAGGGGTGAAAAATCAAGCCTCTGTGTGCCTGAGTGAAGCAGAGAAATATACACATTTTTAAGGACTAATTCAGATCAATATCACTCTTCTAAATGTACTGGGAACATTTCTGTAACATCAATGGTGGGGTCCAGGGGTGAAGCCCTTATGGGAGTCCAGGGGGCGAAGCCCCCGGAAACTCTGAGCTTTTGGCGTTTTTAGTGGTGACAAATCAAGCCTCTGTGTGCATAAAAACAGAGAAATAGGCACACTTTTTAAGCACTTCTGATCCATATCAATCTTCTAATTTTACTCAAAGAAAATTTAAATCCAAATCTTGCGTTTGGATCTGGTCGCTGCATTGTCTTGTTTCATGCATATTCATTAAAAACATGAGTGGGTAAAATCTGGCGTTTCAGAATTTCAAGCTTATAGTGTATTACTATAGTCTTTACACTTGAATGCAGAATGACATGAAATATATTTTATCCAGGACAAAATGGCACGTCAGGTTTCAAATGCTTAGGTTATTGTTGCAAATCTAAACAATTACAAGTGATATAATTTTTATCATGAAAGATTCATTTTGGCAGAAAGAAAAAAATGTGAATGGCATAGGGATGAAAAAGATATCCATCCTGCCGCTGGGGGAAAAGACTACACCACACGCACTAGTCTTGTGGCGGTGTAATAATAGTTTTTTAGTTTTTTTGTTTTTTGTTTTTTTTTCAAAGTTTACCCGGGGGCACGTGCCCCCCCCCCCCCCCCCCCCCTGGATCCATGCCTGCTCATTGCATGCTATAACACCAATAAGGTATCCGAAGTAATAATCACTGTTTGTTTGTGCTATAATAAAGAGGAAGGGATGACCAATTCAACTTTTGTGATATGTACTCAATTTTCCAATGTCATCAGTGGGGAAACAATTACAAGTCTAGCCTATATCTCTAACCTCACATTAAAATGGTGTAAATTGCCATTATCCGATACCCTTCCAGTGAAAAAATGTGTCACCATCCAAAACATCTGATGACATCATTCTGAGACACAATCATGATGGGTCTCTACATAATTTTATACTGAAGGTGTGAAAAAGTTGCTTGATTTGAAGACGGGTTCTGTTAGGGGTGTTATTATAGTAGACTTGACCCAAGTCGAACTTTCGTCGAGTCCTCGTCTGATTAACCCTTTCAGTACCAACACATATTTGCTACTAATGCAATGGTGACCAGAGAAATTTCCTTGACATGGCTACCTGGTGACCAACACTATTAGGAAAGTTTGAGGTTACAGCGCCCTCACAAGGCAGATTGGGGTTAGCCTAGGTCCTAGTAACATAATGCAAGTTGTACAAGCAAGCAATTAAATTACTGTTTCCTTTGGCATATTGCCTTTGACTAAATCATTGCCTTTAACATATATTTGAGGTATGGTATTAAATAGGTATGGAGTAGTTTAAATGTGAAAGCTAAAAATTTGTCAAGTAGCTGTTCATACCAATCTGCATGAAAATTATTTCTGAAACGTTAAATAAACATAGGTTTAAAATTTTACTTTTGAAACACCATCCTCCCCCCCCCCCCCACCTCAACCCGCCACAAAATTGGAAACTTTGGTTGAGCCCACATTTTCCCCATATGATACCCATATGGGCCCTTGCATATTCTGCCCATATGGGAATGCCCATGTTCTCCCCTTATAATACCCATATGGGACAATGTATATTTTGCACATATTATGGGCTAGCCCACGTTTTCCCAATATATTACCCATAAGGGCCACTGCATATTCTGCCCATATGGGCTAGCCCATGTTTTTCCCATATGGGCCCCATATGGGAATATTCCCCATAACCCACACCCATAAGGGCCCCATATGGGTACCATATGGGTTGGCCCAGGTCCATATGGCCCAGATATTTCTCATATGGGCCCCATAATTATGGGCTTGCTACCTATATACACCTGCAGTTTCTTGCAAAGAGAATGTTTTTTGGCACACCCATGCAAATTGTTATACAGTTGTTTGCTCTAGGAAAATGTACTGTTGCGCCCTCAAGAGGGCGATGGCGACGGCGACGACGACGGCGACGGCGACGGCAACGGCGACGGCAACATTTCCGTCGCCCATGAACCGGGGGCTTTATGCACAAGTTAATGGGCTTAATGAGACGTCCACGGCGACGTCGACGTCGACGTCGACGTCGACGGCGACGGCGACGGCGACGCGACCTGTCGTCTTTAGAACACCATTCTTTTCACTATTTTCTCGTGACCTCGATGACCAATTGAGCTCAAATTTTTACAGGTTTGTTATTTCATGTATGTGGTTCTTGATTACACAAAATATGAACACTGTCTGTGATTAATTTGTCAGCTCTGCCAATCCTGTATAATACCTAAGATGTTAAGTAAAAGTTCAATACATCAAAGATCTTCTTCAAAAGGCACTAGTCGACCTCTCCGCTAGCTGCTGCCTCAACCCGACTCGTTGTACCAAAATATAACTCTTACCACCCACTATGGCGACCGTGCATGTTCTCACATTGCACTAGATCTTATGGATGGAACAAGCTATAGCCAAATTTAATTGGGCATAGTATGACCACAGGTTCGGGTCACGTGTGCCATTATTTGTTGCCCCCGTGTGCGTCAGTTAATACTGACAGGGTTCGGGTCAGAGGTACCCATTAGTTTGCCCCCGTGTGCAAACAGTTGTCAGATTTAATGCTGATATTTTTGGGGTCTGGTGTACCCCCGTTAATTTGTGCAATTTATTGTTAAGCTTTTATGTGCGGCAGGATAGCCAAACAGTTTCCGGCATCCGGCACAATTTTATTTACGGAAATAAAAAACAGTTATCAAGGCTGTGACGTGAAATCAAACAATGACATGTTCCTTTGTTTCATTCGAATCTGCGTATAATTCATTTTATCGCCTATACGATAAAATGCTTTATACGCGGGGAAGGCAGTGTTTGATATCACGGCGGTACGCAATTATGCATGTGTTGTTTTATTATTGGCAAACAATTGTCAGCTTCATTTAGTGGGATTGAAGGCTCACGTGCGTGCGGGCGCACTGTACAATTTCTTACAAATCTAGGTCACAACAAGTTCGCGGGCAGAAAACATATTGCTGTATATGTATTAGTAAATAATATAATTATAAATGTGTTACAATAGGGGTTATATAAACAGTTTTGACAATGAGCCAATAATATGCGGTGTAGGGAAAAGCAACCAATGGCGTCAATGCTTGCGTTGCTAGAGACGCTTGAGCGAGCGGGAAAGTTGGGAGAAAAAATCACTTTCGTCATAGTCTTGTCTGTGAAGGCATGAAAATAATTTGCGGGGATTAAAAAGTGTTTTCAAATCCCACCACTTCCCACCCATTATACAAATTGCCTATAATTATGGTTTCTTGCAAAGATTTTATTGTTTTGTTTTTCACGGGCGTTTTTTCACGGGATTGACACCGAAAATACAGAGTCTGGTTTTAATTAAATTCAATGTTTTACTTTTCAACAAACTTTTGCTTAATCAAGTTATCAGTAAACTTATAAATTAGTGACATGCATTGTTATAAGAAGTTGTGATAGCGCTCTGATGTACCACAGGGGCTATTTCCGACCGTATGTGCCAAGGTGGAAACTCACAGCTTACTTGATTGTTTAAATTCATTGACTGTTTAATTTACATGTGTGATTACTATATTGTTCTTAAATTTAATTGGGCATAGTATGACCACAGGTTCGGGTCACGTGTGCCATTATTTGTTGCCCCCGTGTGCGTCAGTTAATACTGACAGGGTTCGGGTCAGAGGTACCCATTAGTTTGCCCCCGTGTGCAAACAGTTGTCAGATTTAATGCTGATATTTTTGGGGTCTGGTGTACCCCCGTTAATTTGTGCAATTTATTGTTAAGCTTTTATGTGCGGCAGGATAGCCAAACAGTTTCCGGCATCCGGCACAATTTTATTTACGGAAATAAAAAACAGTTATCAAGGCTGTGACGTGAAATCAAACAATGACATGTTCCTTTGTTTCATTCGAATCTGCGTATAATGGCTAAATAACATTATTACGTTGTAAATGCTGAGTGTCTTTCAGTTGGAATTGGGTGTCATGCTTTTCTCCTCAACGTAAAACCCAAAAGGCTTTGGTACTATTTAACACAGAAACACACATTTTATAAGCCAAATATGAGAAAGTTAAGTGATAGTTCCAGCTAAGTTTAGGCAGCAGAAATTTAAAAGTCTAGTTTGTGATGTCACCTGTCAAACATTGCACTTCATTTCATTGACACTAAATCCAAATTGAAAATAAGACCTTGGAGGATGCAATCTTTAATTGGAATGAATATTATTGAAGAGGCTTTGTTTGGACTGATTAATGTTGCAGACCTGCTTTTAAAGGGATAGTATGTACATCCAGTTCTCTCTCTGAAATATCATTGGTGTTTGGAAGAATACATTCATTCAATTAACTACTGAAAAGTTTTCTTGACATCATTGTGTATTATTTGGGTGTTTTCTCTCCATTTTAGTACATGTACAAATGATGTACAAATGATGTACATGTATAATATAATATAATGATTTACCTGTGCATTTACAGATCTACTTAAAATTGAGCTGAAACATAAGCACTTTAGTGTTTTCTCAAACCATAATACCCAATACTTGTATCTCAGAATTACGGTGGCCCACAACTGTCACGGCAAAACCAAAAGCGCCACGGCAAAACCAAAAGCGCCACGGCAAAACCAAAAGCGCCACGGCAAAACCAAAAGCGCCACGGCAAAACCAAAAGCGCCACGGCAAAACCAAAAGCGCCACGGCAAAACCAAAAGCGCCACGGCAAAACCAAAAGCGCCACGGCAAAACCAAATGAGCGCCACGGCAAAACCCAATGCGCCACGGCAAAACCCAAAGCGCCACGGCAACACCAAAAGCGCCACGGCAAAACCAAGAGCGCCACGGCAAAACCGAAAGAGCCACGGCAAAACCAAAAGAGCCACGGCAAAACCAAAAGAGCCACGGCAAAACCAAAAGAGCCACGGCAAAACCAAAAGCATGCGGGTTAAAGGTCGAAAGGAGTCGCGGTGATTCATGGGGTAGGTTTATAAATGTATGAGGCGCCAAGTGTAAACTTATTATTTAACGCAATTATTTACAAATAATTCATTATATAATATATAATTCATTATTTAACCATTATTTAATCTTTATTTACAAATAATCAGTTTTGCACCACACAATTGTTTATATATAATCGTATGAAAGCTTTCATTATATATATATAATCTTAAACACAATTTCATTATTTACAAATAATGTCGACGGATAGATTTTTATATATAAATAATTAACTTTGCACATGCAATTATATGTATATAATTTCTGGACAACTTTCATTATATATATATAATTTAACGGATCATTACACTTATATATAAATAATGGCGACTGACAAAATTTATATGTAAATAATTTATTTTACACATGCAATTATATAATAAATAATTGTTAGGCAGCTTTCATTATATACATATAATTTTGCCGATCATTATACTTATATATAAATAATATCGGCTGCCAAAATTTATTTGTAAATAAAGAATTTTGAACCACACATTTATATATAAATAAGGAAAACTATTACTTTACAACTACGCGGACGAGGCTATGATATACTAAATAATGACTGTGCGCTACTTTCATTATATATAAATAATGGTGTTATATGTAAATTAAGTTTGGTTAGCCCCGCCCCAATACTCTAAATATTCACATAAAAACACAGTCTAGTCTATACTAGTACTACACGCTCAGACTTCATGACTTACAGTCATGCGTACAGTGAGTACATTTTGTACAGTAATGTACACTGTACGTGTACAGTCAACTGTCGTTTCTTGATGGGTTTCGTGCAGCAGCCATTTAAAATCCTCGGTTACAGTTACAAAACTTGACAAATTTAGCTCTTTAGAGAACATTCCTCTATCAACAGTGCCCACATACATCACCACCCAAGAAGGAGACCAATTTAGTTCAATGACATTTTGGTAAGTTACGTTATAAAATGTTATTATTGATGGTAGCTACGTAGTTTACTTCATTTCAAATGACGGATAAGTGACCGATAAACTTAGTGCTGCATCTAATTCGTGAAAACAATGTTGTTGTTTTTTCCCCAATAACTGATGAAGATTTGCTACAATTACACTTCATGGCATTAACTGATCGGATAATGTTTGTCGAGTAGGACCTGTTTGGTTGAATTTTGTTGTTAATTGGCAGTCACCAAAGTTGTGCACTGTTTTTTTAGATAATCCTACCCAATATTGTGTTTTATTAGTTAACAGTGACACTGACAGTAACACAACACTCTATGTCTGTAGTATTAATTAACAGATTAAATTTAAAGTTCCATTTGCTGAATATGCTGATTATGCTGATGCACTGTATTTTTGTAATACACTGTTCTTTTGAATAATTTTTTGGTGTATTTTCTTTTCAAGTAATGTTTTAACTATTTAGATTTGTTATTAATTTTAACAACTAAATTATAAATATGAATAAAGTAGTAATATTTTTCTGAAGGAAAATACATTATGTGATTCTGACTTTTTACATTAAATGCAATGAAATTACATAAATTAAAACAGGGGGCAGTAGTGAGTGACAAACTAGTGGTGATGTGTATTACATGTGTACTCATTGTTGCATCAACAAAACGTCAGTGGGGTACCAGTACCACCATGTCGAGGGCTTTGCTTGAGGATTGGACTAGTACAGTAGTATTCATCAACTTTGTTAAACATTCATTGTTTTATTTTATCTTTTTTTAAGGATGCATATGCACAGTTGGAGGGGAGACTTTTGTTTTAGAACCACCTCGACACAAGGCTGAGTTGGTCTCCAACGAGACAAAAGGGTACTTGAAAACTGCATAAATATATAAGGTAGGTCCCTATGAATTACAATAAAACTGTTCATTTATCAAAACGTTTAGACTGACTACCCATAGTCTAGAACTGGGTACTTTTTAATAACATTACTTTCCACAATTTACAAGACATCCAACACTAATAAGTGGTGAACTGGAGCCTGGGGAGGCCAAAGACAATCCCATGTTGACATTTGTTATTATTTTCAAGGAGGAAGAGGAAGAAAAATCTTCAAAGGTAGTTGGAAAAAATATCATAAAACCATCCAATCCCGTAAAAAGTAAAACTTTTGTTTGTTTGAAATACAATGATCATCCATATGGTGCTTAACTATGGAGAGTTTCATTGACTATTTGATTATACTGATATCAATACTCACAACATTAAACAATTTCTCATTTCAGTTACAAGGCATACACAAATCTGCAGAGGCAATCACATTGTGAGAAAATCTTTGGTGTGATAACCAGTTTCTTCAAAGCAAAACCTGTCGTCGGCTCTTTTAAAAAAGGATACAAGAACTCGTCAGTAGAGGATATACCACCTGTGATTCAGCAGAATAAATATCACCTGTGATTATGTTGGTATAAACCAACTCTAACTGCAGGGAACGATTTCATCCAGCAATTTTGCATAGCAAAATATTTAGACTGAACTTGTTTTGTGCACACTGAATGCTAATATTGAGTAGCAACTCCTGATTTTTGAGTAGCAACTGATGTATCTTTTGTGTAGCAATAGACCGATCCATTAAGCCCCGCCTCCTTACGAGTTGACCAATCACAGCCGCGAAACCCGATCATCGTTAGTGCAAAGATCACCAAACGGCTCAAATGGTGATAAGATTTCGCGGTTGTGATTGGTCAATGAGAAATGGGCGTGGCTTAATGGATCAGTGTATTCCGTTTGCTATACAAGGGAAATCGTTCACTGAACTGTCAAAGTAACAGCTAGCAAACTGGTGTCCTTATTTTGTTTGCCACTAAACAACAGCTGAAAAACATTAGAAAAAGTTAGAAAACTCACCATTAGCCTAAATGTAGACAGATATAATGGTGTATCATTATTGAGTGAGTCAACGTTTTTAATTTTTACATTAACGCTTTCCTCCAATTTTATGAGATGAGTTCATCATTAACTTTTTCAATTTTGAGGAAAACAAATATATTTATAAGCACTGTCCTTGTATTGTTTTGCAAATCAAGGTTGTATACTTTTAGCTAATTGTTATTCCATTTTTAAGTGATTCAATTTGTGATAGATTCATTGTGCCACAGTATTACTTTTATTGCATCTTTTACTCTATTGTCAAAGTATGTTAGTTTCATTCTAAAAGACAGTCATCCTACTCCAGAGTTCAGAAAGCAGAACTAATCTTTACAAATGTCTTTGAGGACTGCCTCAAGGTTTGTTGATTTTTTAAAGTTGTGTATTCTTGAAGGTTCCAGTGCAAGGTATAATTTTTAGTTTCTAAGGTTATTTATGTTGTTTGTACTTTTATTTGAATAAAAAGTTTTATGTTTCATGAACTGATCGGTTTTCTTGACAAAAACAGTAAATAATATTGTTTACCCTTACACCGATGTGCATTAAGCACTCCATACTTCCCCGAGTTCTATGAAAAAAATCCACAGGATTTGTTTTTTCATTTAAAAAGTATACGTGACGCTCCAGACATTTTTATTTAGCTCATCTTCAATACTTGATTCTCGCATAATAATAATAAAGACTGTTATGCGCACATATCCACCCTGCTGGGTGTTCAAGGCGCAGTAAATCAAAAACAAACAAAAGAAACGGATACAACTAAATTATTCCTTGAAAACCTGTGACATAAGATAAGGTTTGAGAAGTGATTTAAATTTTGTGGTACAAAGACAACATCAAAGATTATGTGGTAGAGAGTTCCAGATGCGTGGGGCGCAGCTGCAGAAAAAGACCTGTCACCCCAGGAGTGTTGAGACTTGGGTTCCTTGAGGAGAAGCATGGTACTGGATCGAAGATCCCTTGACGGAGTGTAAACTTGAAGTAGTTCTGAGATATAGTGGGGAGGCTTGCCGTTAAGTGCTTTGTGGACAATGAGCATCAGGTTGAAGATGATACGCACAGGGAGAACCTTGTATTAACTGACAAACCTTTTAGCTTTTCAGTCACATATTTAGTGCGTTCCGCGGGTCCTATTTTTAATTTTTTTTTGCACGTCCTTAAAAAATACCCCTCTTCGATGCATTTATCAAACAAAATCAAATTGTTTTTCTCGGGCACACAATGGTTTTAATCTCATCCATGACTTTCTTCCACACGGCTACGTAAGATTTCACCCTTTCCTCTATGTTCAGCTAACCGGATTATAATATAATGTTGGATGCTGCTGTTGGACCTGGACATTAACAATACACTCATTGCTCAAGATTAAAACCATAAGAGTAGCCAAGCAGAGGATCGTAGGACACTCAATTCACAACTTGAAAAACACTGCAAAAAGGGACCGCGGTCTATACTTTCACCACCTGCATTTGCTTGGCTGTTGCACACGTTTTTACATACATGTACATGTACATGTATGTACATCGTATGCATACAAATACATGTATATATTATATAATGAATTATTTGTAAATAATTGCGTTAAATAATAAGTTTACACTTGGCGCCTCATATAAATGAATAGATATAAATATGGTCAGCACGCGCGGTGTGCAGTTGATCTGTACACACGTTCAGGTCCCATATTTGCCAGGCTTCATGGCACATGGTCATGGTCATGATGGTATGAATAGCACTGTTTAGCATCCTGACGTAAACAAAAAGAGGAAGAAAAGAAATCGATATGACACATCACAGGTTCCATCCTCGGCTCCACCATTATAGCATAAGACGTACATAACAATGGCATAAAATCTAACGACTTGATTTCAAGTTACTTCTGTAGTTCACAGAGTAATTGACCGAGAACCTTAACCCTATCAGGACGGGGGGGGGGGGGGGGGGCACAATGTTCCCCCAACCAATTTGTTCTTTGTAACTTTTTAACGCCAAGGCCGATCGCCAGGAAATTTCCTGACTTTCCCGAAATATATTTTATGTCATTCTATTTCAAAAAGTCAATGTTACTGGGTGTGAACTGTTACCGCGACAACCATTTGTTTGACATCGGTTCACACACTTTTATTTATTTTTTCTGACTTTTCAAACAAATATTACCCATTTTATTTATTTTCTTGAAATGTCAGAGTGATGAATCCTGTGATAGTGTTAAGTGCAGAGTGGGAATTTAAAATGGCCGCCACATCCGGCGGCCATCTTGGATTTTGTGTTTTCAGCCTGTAATTAGAGGGTCAACTTATATCATGTGACAATATTGGTGACGATTGGTGGAGATGCTTTTTAACATGGTATACTAACTTGACAGTGAAAGTTAAATGGAACAGCAACATTGGCAGAAGGATTAGAATTTGTAAAGGCACCAGACAAGGAGGGTTATCTTCTCCTTTTATTTTTAATCTGTTTTATAGAGATCTCGTTTCTGGTCTCAGTGCCCTTGAATGTGGTATTGTTATTGCCCAATCCACCTTTAATGTTTTCTGCTATGCTGATGATCTGTTGCTTTCTAGTCTGACTGTCACTGGTCTCCAAAAGCTTATTGATTATGCTAATGACTATATTACATCACATGGTCTGCGTTTCAACCCAAGTAAAACGAGTTGTACTCTTTGGTGAGAACACTTTATCATCGGACCCCTCTTGGGTTCTGAATGAAAGTAAACTCAATATCACCGACTCCATTACCTATTTAGGTGTTGTTATGTCAAATGATCTGAAACCTAATTTGCATTATGAGGAAAGAATTCGTAAATGTCAAAGGGCTTTTTATTCATTGCAATGTATTGGCATGTAGGAACGGAAGTTCAACCTGTGTTAAAATTCATGTTTGGAACACAGCTTTGACTCCTGTTCTTATATGTGGATGTCAGTGTGTTAATTTCAATGCCACATCTTTCCAAAATCTTGAAAAAACACAGGGTAAGCTTGTTAAATCCGCCATGGGTCTTTATAAGTACTGTAAAACTACGCCTCTCTTGCATGGTTTGAATTTATGTAAGATCAATGATATTTTGTCCACATTTCAACTTAATCTTGTTTGTCAGATCTTTAACAGCACTTCCAAGGCTAGGTCTTTTTATGCTCACCTTCTAAATTGCGAGGCTGGCGATGATTTTGCTTATTGTAAGAATACTTTAATTGATAGAGTTAAAAACAGTTTTAGCTTGCACAAGGATTTTTGGCTGCTTAATTGCATTATTAGTCCTTCCTTTAGACGGAAATTTAACTCTGACTTTAAGTACGTAAACTGTGTCAGTCACTGGTATTTGTGATAGTGTCAAAACTGTTTTGTTTCGTAACCAGTTTCTTGAATGTGATGATCTTGGCGCCCTTGGTCAGCTGCTCAGATCGTTCTGACAATTCTTTTGTTTTATATTTTGTCAAGATGGTTTGGGGGTCGTCCATGAGTGTCGGGGTTATCCTGTATCTTTAATTGCGTGTTTATGTACCTTATATTGTTTATTTGATGTACTTTTATCTTCTTTTTCTTCTCCATTTTTGGAGGTTTTGTGGAAATAAATAAAAAAAAAAAAAAATATCTAAATTTTTAACAATGAAATATTCTTACATGTCAATTTCTTATTTGATAGCCAAAAAAATAATAATATCGAATTTTCATCCGAGAATTTTCATCCCTGAAAAATGGTGGCCGTAAGTGAAAAAAGCAAAACATTAAATAAAAAATAAAAAAATGATGTGGCGGCCATTTTGAATTCCCAATTTAATTTTTTTTATTATTACTCTGGAGTTATTCATAATACTTTTTAATCCAATTTGTCATTTTTATTATGCGGGCTTGAGTCTAGCTGATGGGAGGGAGAATCACTGTCTCATGCTAGCCCAAGGGGCTTGCCTTCTCTTATCTGTTATGTACAAATGATCTTCTCCCTCTTGTAATACGGAATAGGGACAAAACAAAATTGACAACAAATGGGCAAAATTTACACCCAAATGCACCGTTGATGATTTCTGAATCGTTTATGAAACTAACATTTGTGACAAATTTCATGAAAATCGGTTCGGTAAACTTTGGAGGGGAACTCAGTGCTGTGCCTCCCCAGTCCCCGTACACATTACGTGGGCATAAAGATCAATTCTGCACACCGCGCGTGCTGACCATTTAATTTATAACTTATCCCATGAATCACCGCGATCCTTTCGACCTTTAACCCGCATGCTTTGGGTTTTGCTGTGGCGCTTTGGGTTTTGCCGTGGCGTTTTTGGTTTTGCCGTGGCGCTTTTGGTTTTGCCGTGGCTCTTTTGGTTTTGCCGTGGCTCTTTTGGTTTTGCCGTTGCGCTTTTGGTGTTGCCGTGGCGCTTTTGGTTTTGCCGTGGCACTTTTTGTTTTGCCGCGGCGCTTTTGGTTTTGCCGTGGCGCTTTTTGTTTTGCCGTGGCGCTTTTTGTTTTGCCGTGGCGCTTTTGGCTTTGCCGTGGCGCTTTTTGTTTTGCCGTGGCGCTTTTGGTTTTGCCGTGGCGCTTTTGGTTTTGCCGTGGCGCTTTTGGTTTTGCCGTGGCGCTTTTGGTTTTGCCGTGACAGTTGTGGGCCACCGTACAGAATACTCTGTACTGGTACTAACGTTGAACCTTGTTTGACAAAGCTGTGATATTGTAAATGAACAACATACATGTACAGGCCCTGCACCACATCTTTAAGCCTCTTCTGTAATATCACCTGCATATTTCAAACTCTAGAACAACATTCTGTCATCAAAATGTAGAAGACAATCACCTGGTGTACCTTACAAGAGTACCACACACAGAGCACCATGTAAACACTGGATCATAAAACAAGATTTGATTACAAGAATAGTTGGCTGATGAGAAATTAAAGAGTGCTTATTGATCAGCTGGTAACTAGTCATGTCTTTGCTGTGCAATACCAAACTATTGTAGGTCTCACATTAAGCTGTTTCATTGTAGGCCAACATCTGGTCTTCAAGGGGATACATACATAGATGCCCACATTTTGAAACAATGTGTCTGGTCCCTACAGTAAACCCAATTTGTATGCTAAACCATGGTTAAACCACGGAGAAAGGAAATTAAACCGATTCACACAACACAGATTTAGGGTTCACATCACATCACATACACTTATGTATACATTAAGCAAGAAATACGATACATGCCATCAAATATACTACAGATCAGAAAATGTCACTGTGTACATCCTGTGCTATTTTTTGGGGGCTGGTAAGCTGTCTATTTGTATTATTTGTTGTTATGTTGTCGGATTTAAATCACCCCATGTACACATAGTTGTGCACTTGTACAGAGATGCATGCATAATAGGGGTATAGAAACTAAGTGAGACCATACATTTAATGATGTTCTGTTTTTTATTACTTAATCTGAACCACATGATTAAATTGATTGCCATGACCTCTCTTGGGAAGTTTATACTTATTGATTTATTGAATATTATATTTATCCAGGTTTACTGTTTAATTTAATTAGTGCATACTGTACATGTTATGTATACAAGTTTATGAAATTTGAAACCATCAAATGTTTATGCATTGGAGTGAATATGAGAATGCAGAGTGGTGTCTTGTATTCAGTGAATGATTAATACCACATTTAAAAAAAAGGGTATGTTGAATTTCAAAATTTGCTTAGAAATCTTTGCATGATGGTTTACAAATGGTTTAAACTGCATGGTATACCTTTAATACAACTTTACAATACAAATTACCCATTTTAAAGCGCAAATGCAACTTTTTAAGAAAAAATGAAAAGCCACTTGTTACAAATCATCGCATTGTACTCATTACTTAAATACACGTTCAGGAATGGGTTTTATTTGGGACTTTTGACAGACGCCCATAAAATACAAGGATACTGAATGTGAAAAGTGCAGAAAAATGACACATAATGGAAACAGTTGTGTAAATGAATCAACCGTGGTGTTTGTTGAAAGTTGTTTTTGCAAGTCTGTACTTGACTCGTAATGCATGACCGACTGGAATTGCATTCAACATATTTATGAATCCAATGATTGTTCAGTTCCTTACCTCCCTGAGTTGCAAAATAAAAAATGTTGTGTTCAAATTGTAAAAAATCTTAAATAGTTCAGTTGTAGGGTTGTAAGTGTAGGTGTTTATAAAAAGAAAGTCCACCCAGTATTTAAAGGCAGTGTAAAAGTACAGCATAATACAATTATTACATTGCAATAACCTTTAGATTCCAGCTCTAGAATTGACAAACTTATTATGAAATAAATTTCCATGTGGAAGTTATGAAAGCCGGTGATGCAGTTTATGTAAATGACATACAGACTAGTTTTTAAAAAAATCTAAATCAGTTTCTTGTTTTTCAGAAAATGTTGTTAAAACAATGTCCTTGTGCAGGTTGTAGAGTCACTGTACTAAAATGTTTTAAAAAAGGAAATAGCCCCGATCCTACAAATTCATTTACCAAGACTTTTCTCTATTTTGATGGATTTATAATTCTAGTCAAACCAGCCATAGATGGTTGGTATATTATTAGGAAAAGGCTGAAATTACAATCTTATTCAAATTTACCTATTGCTGTTTTCTGATTATTATTGATGGCTTTTACACAACATAGAAGGTTTCTAGTTCATTTGAATTTGTCTCAAGAGGTGAAGTTAAAGCGAAGCTCATACTTCAAGAAACACTTGTAAGAAACGCGAACACATCCGATGATCCAACCGTTTGTTCAAGGTCTGCATTGGCTACCAGTGAAGGAACGCAATATCGTTCAAGGCTTTTTAATTGCTTCTTGTGGTATAGGCCTAGTGCTTGTGATTTTAGTCCCTTTTCAAGATTTTAAACAAGATTGGCTAAACAAGTATTTTCTTGATTTTCTTCTTTCAGAAAAGCAAGGCACCATCAAGAAATCATCACTGAACTTCCAAGATGAGGATGGGTATGTACAGGATTGGAGAAGGAGTACATTGAAATATAATGAATGAGAATAAAGTGTTAATTGAAAGATAATGAATCAGAATAAAGTGATTATTGAAAGATAATGAATCAGAATAAAGTGTTTATTGAAATAAAATGAATGAGAATAGATGTTTATTGAAATATAATGAATGAAAATAAAGTCCTTGTGTTTGTGAGTTATGGCTTGACAAATAAAATGTTCATCTTAAAAAAGACATGTCTGATATCAACAATTGCCTCCCAATCCATTCTCCCATCCTGCTGAGAGAACATGACCAAAGGCAGTCTGCTATAGTTCAATAAGCTAAATCAATTAGACAGCATCCCACCTCTTGCTGAATAAAGGTTATCAAGACAAACTGTGCTCAGCATCCCAAACATTTTCTCCCTCTTTCTGGAAAGTGAAATTAAAAGAATTTCAATTTATCTTGTTATACCAATGTATCTTGTGATGTCTTGGAAATGTTAGTAATGCATTTTCCTTGCACTGTACATGTATAAAGTATGATTGGGTTATTTTGACTTTTGACATTTATGGGAGATCCAATAATGTACAGGTTGGATTCAGGACAACAAACTGTTCACAATTAATGGTTGTACCAGCCAACATTTATTGCCCTGGCCTGAGCAGACATGAATCAATCTTTAAACAGGGAGGATTCTACAATGTATTACTCTTTGAATGTTTAGAAGAATGTTTCTTTGTGTGCGTGTATATATGGGCTTGATTTTGCAACACTTTTAGCTGGTAATTGTTACATGTACCTATTACTTGAGGGACATTCAAGTGACATTTTCCATTTCCCGAAGCGCACATGTAAAGATATTTTTGTGAGTGATGACCAGTTAAAAAAAATTGATTAACAATCATCTGAAAGTTTGCCATTTGCATCATCTTGTTGACTACCTGTTTAAAGGTAGGGTTTTTGTCCACATAATGCTTATCTATAGGCAAAAAATAAATAAAATATTAACACAATAAAAGTCACCTTTGAAAGTTTCAGCTGAACTGCTTGCTGAGAAAAAAAATAAATAATTGTCACGGTATTTTCACAGGAACATTGAATCCATCCATGGTTATTGAGGTGACAGTGGGTACATGTATCATCGGCATGGCTGCAGCAGTTCCAAACAGACACCAACTCTCTGAAATCTGAGAAACGATTCATGCATGAATCGTTTTCTCATATTCAAATGTTTGTATTGATTTCTAATCAATTGGGGCATTTCAGATGAAATAATTTTGCATGATGCTTACTACTACCCTATTACCATCTTTATAACAAGGAAGCTTTTAGGTTAGAAATTACACAGTTTGTTGTTGGGGTCATTACCAAACGATGACCCTACATTTAGAATGATCAGAATTGGAGAAGTCAACCATATAGCTTGATACTGAAGGTGCCATAATGAGACAAAAGACTCAAGAGAATACAAACCTTCATGACCCACAAATGTCTTCATTTACAAGGAGTTCATGTTGTAATGATTCAAAGCATTGTATCCATTTCCTGTTTCCATTGGGGAAACTCCAGCTGATTCTTGTACCAGTCAACCTAACAAGATCTGATTCTTGTAAGATTTGATATGTCCTGTACATAATTTAACCATACTCTATGGTTTCCAAATGAATTGGTTAAGTCTGTGATGTGAATTTATGGTCCAGGGATGAATTCCAGAATGCAAAATCATTTAGTCAGTCAGGAGTTTAGCCATATAAGGGGATCAGGATCTTGCATCAGAGGTTGGTCATCCAGGGCAGGTCCTTTCAGAAAGGTACAGTGTGGTGATCTCTTGAAGAGGTCCATCAGTGAAGCCAGTTAGCTCATCATCTTGTAGCAATCATTCTGGAAATGAAATGTTTATAAAACCTTTACTTTATAGAAGAAACAGATTGAGTTTAGCATGGTGTTGGTGGCTAGCATTTCCACAATCTACAGTGGCAATAACAACAAAAACATATCCATACTGAATAAATGAATTACTTATTTGTTTATGAATAATTTAATTCTTATCAAGGTCTAAACACGCAATTTGATTTTCCCTTCACCAATGATGTAGTCACCACTGCATACTTAGTTCTTGCTGATGAATCCATTGGAAACTCAAATCTTTAATATTCTAGTGGACATTCTTTAATTCACTAGAGTAGAAAATACCAAAATCCTGTATGTTGAAAATGTGTTTTGGTTGAAATTCATGACAGTACACAAACTGAAATCAACAGTGCTCATCTACTACTAGATGCATTTTTTCTCATTAAAATTCCTTTTAGATTTTTAGGCCAACTATTTCATAATGTGCAAAATTAGATCCTCATTTTGCTCACTCGGCATATTAATGTACATGTATATGCACACCTCTTCTGAACCGTTAACGATTCCCTCAACAAAACTAATTGTCTCCTTCCCCCCGACAACATCTCAAATATTCATAACTTGGTCTTAGAAATGGAGCGCGCATTTCACGCAGTATTCAACAGTGAGACTCAGATATCATAAATTGCTTGAGAGTGGGCTCCCTAGGGAGGAAATTGTCCAGGGTATAGCCTGGATCATTTAGAAGAATCAGACAGATCTGCATCTAGATGGAGGCATCATTGATCACTGATAATGCCTGTGGCTTCTTCCCTTTGCTTTTTCCAAGTTAACATATTTTGCTTTAGGACCATTTGGTGTTGGTTGTGTGGGTAGCCCCAATAATGATTTATTGCATTGTGTTTATGTTGTAAAGCTACAGCAAGCCAATAATGATGGTTACAGATAGCTGTAATTCCTTGTACCAGTAAATATTATTTGTACCAGTAAACAATATTTGAAGTTTCTGAGGCAATGAAACAGGTTATTTGGCTAATTCTGGGATTGGGGTGATGGTTTCTACAGGGACTCCTCATTCCCTACTGGTAGTTTCCCGTTTTGAGTTTAACTCATTTAATCAGGACATCAATAGCTTCATCACCTCTCCGGAGAAAATTCCAAAGTTTTTTTTATTCATATTGAAATGTTAAATCAATCAACAGAAGTGGATCCATTTTCAGTTTGATGTAAAATTTGCATTGAAACATGCAGTACAAAAAAGTGATCTTCGCACTATTTTGTTGTGCATATACCATAATGTTTGATTCTTTGCATCTTTGCCAATTCATAGATTCTGCCACCATCTTAGCCATACAGTGCAGCAATAATTGTGCATACCGACTCCCATTAGCCTAGACATGGACACATTAAAAAGGAAATAGACATAAAATGACTGAACTGTGCTAAAAATAAAGATCTTTTCAGCTTTTTGGAGTGAGTGAGAAGTAGGATGAAATGCAATAGTCATTTTGTATAGGACAGTTGGCCTGATAAGACTAGCATTACATACAAGGCCTTCTATTAACGACTGGTTTGAATCTAGGTTAATAGGCCTATACACTAGACACCTACTGTAAATTGTACAATTGTTACAGTTGAGCTGAGATAATGGACACTGGCTAGGGAGCTTAGACCATATCTGCTTACAACTAATGGGTTTCCATGGCTTAATATAATTGTAAAATCTATCTCAAGATTTGTGGAATGTTATTAAATTTTAAAGTTTAAAAAGTAGCTGTGAGTTTGTGCTGAGGTTACTAATGAACTGCAATTAAGAATGTTATAAATATTATGATTTAATCCAGTTATCCTGATGTAGCTTGTTTGATTGAATGATTTTAAGAATCAAGAGTATCAATATTCAGAATTTTCTTTTTGCCTTTGCTGTACCTTTAATGAATATACTTAAAGTTCAGACATAAAAAAAAACAATAACAAAAACTAGGGCAATCAAATGTGGGGTTTATTGAAAGAAGTGTAGATTTTGTCCAAAGCCAAGCAGAATTGAGCTGATTTGAAGCAGCAATGGAGCAATCTTGATGGGTTAAATCAGGCATACATTGGCAGGAAATCGGCCGGTAATTGCTGGGACTTGATCCATAACTGAACTCTTGACTGTGAGAAAGAGCGCTGTGATATTCAACAATCAGGGGTTAATCAAACGTTATAGCTAAAGTTAATCCTTTAGAAAAAATACCAGGGTGTCAATTTTTTGTTAATCTTGGGTAAAATGGGGTGTGAAAACATGAGCGTAGGGGGCCAAGTTGCACTTACTGCTTGTATAATATCTTGAAGTTGACTACAATATATAGAAGGACTGAGTTATCTTGTCATTGGTTTGAAAAATTGAAGTGCAATGATCCTGTCAAAGCCACCTTTTGGTTCATGAGAATAATAAACATGTATAAAGAAATGGGGTTTTTTCTAATGAAAAAAAGGAACAAGAAAAAAGGTTTTACAAGCAAATAACGTTTTTGGGCAATGCTTCATGTGTCTTGTATTATCAAGATAAGATACACACTTTAACAAATGGTTTGTTTAACACACCATTCTGTCAGTTTTGTGCAGAATTTAACAGAGTCTTAGTGGCATAACCCAAATATAACCATGATTTAACGGACAACCATGAGAGCATAAGGCTAGATAAAACTACAAAACACTTGAATTAGTTTAAATAATACCCAGAATGCCAAAGTTAAAACAATCTTATTGACAAGATTGTCTGGGAAAAATTCCAGTCCTTTGTTTGGCATGGAAACCAATAATTTGTCTATCTGTTGGAAACAACACATTGTTTGAATACCAGGTACTCTTTTCACCCACATTACATTGTGCCTTCTAAAGAAAATAGAGGCGCCTCAGTTCCATAGGTCAAGTTTTTAACATGCATTCTTTTCTTTTGAGTGGAGTAAATCATGGCATAGTGAGACAAAGCTGTGATTGGTGCAACAAGGTGTGTAGAGTGACAGCAAAAATCATATTTCCGTTATGCGATGTGAACTTGGACTTGTGAAGTCTCTTTCGAATTGTACAGGACACCATAGTTGGGAGTACTCCCACTGGTTAATGAACTGATGAATTCTATATGACTTCACAATAAACAGACATTAACACAAATGCTCCCTATTTATGTTGTTTTGCTTTTAGTAAAAAGGGGCTGTCGTTGTGTGATGGACAACCGTGACAAATCGAAAGCTAGAATTATGTTGGCGAGGGACTCAACTGAAGTAGTTTTGGTATTCTAGAAGTTCTTGTAGGTTACTAAAGATAAAAATAGAAAAAAAATTGTTGACATTTGAGCAGCAGTGCTGCTGTTGTCAAGACAAACAATGTGCACATGTTAGGGGCACTTGTTCATTGTCAAACTGTCCATTAATTGTCCCTACAATTTTTAAAATGAAGCACAAAGCTGTACTTTTTAGGGCACAAACAAATTGTAATACATGATCTAATTTAATGCCTCCTTCAGGGTAAGAACAAAGTACCAACATTTGAAGCACCTTTCTGTGAGTTTGTCTAATTCAGAAATATTGTCTACATGTACATTCAAGACATTGTACCTTATCAATTCTTGTCACTTTATATGTTTACAATTTAGATATTATACAGATGTCAACCATTAGGCTGAAACAGTGTGTGGAGTACATAATATGTGTACATAAACACAGATTTTCATCAGTAAGGGGGAAAGTTGTGTTTATGGCAAGCCAGGACTGGATTTGATGAAGGGTGTTAAAAATTAGATCTGACTTGACAGTGTGCTGGAAATGTTCATTACTGGGGAAAATATGTTGCATGTAATTTGTGTAGAGCATTATTTATGTTGGGAAATAATCCAGGACTTAAATGAGAGTGTTTGAAACAACATGCCCTACTATAGGTGGCATGTTGATTGTGCAATGAAATGTGCATTTTCATTACTACTACTGCTAGCAAAGATTGCATGTGATGAATGGTATGAGGATCATGTAAGAGCCAGGATTTCAAGATGAGTGATAACATGTACTACTAGACCTGGCAGCTTGTAATGTATGGGCACTATACTTCAAAACATATTTGACTGCAAGGTTGACTAGGGCAGGGGTTGATCTGAATTCAGTCAGTGTGTAGGTCTACATGTACATGCACATTACAGTACACTTAACCAGCTCTAGTAAAACTAATCAAGTAAAATAGTCCTTGCTGTTTTTTCCAAAATTGAAGAAGACAAACATGATTGATCGGTGAAGCGAGCAAACCTCAAGGGTGGTTTGCAAGAGGTTGACTAAACCCAACCTTGGTTGACTAGACAAGGGTCTGTTATAAACATAGGGTTAGCAAACTTGCCCTTGGTTGCACATCTACTTGGTTGAACATCAGCTCACATTAGTCCAATTGTCTTGATTCTGGGGGTGGGGGGGGGGGGACAAAGAATATCAACATCGGGCAACTGTACACTGAGTTTATGTACACGTGAACATCGACAAGAGTTCTCCACACAGACAAGCTAGTATATCAGGTCAATATGCGCACATTTAGACTGATAAAATTAAGATCAAGTTTTTAAAAAAAGTCATAAAATATGACTTTTAGATTGTCCCTTGTGTTGCAATCTGATCCACCCTTTGAAGCTACATGTAATAGAATGTCCCTCATTAGCATATCAAAAGTTCTTTGACCATATGACCATTGAAATTGCTCCAGATTGTACAACTATAATAGAGCTTATAAAACTAAAATTAACATCCAATTACAAATATTGCAAGGGCTTTCAATTCAGCATACTTTGGCCAAACTTGCAAAGTTTGGGGCCAGAGTGCCACACTGCCACACAGTTTTGAAAAATCCATGGGGAGAACCCTGCACTCTCCTTCATGGCCTACTTGTACACATCAAGTACATGTATGTCTGAAATGGCAGTTTTATACCAGCATAGATGATGCGGTGATCCAGCCGTAGCCATAGCTGTAGCTGCCAAGTTAAACACCGCATTATTTCTGATTAAGTGATCCCTAACTTTGTGGGGTTTTTTCTTCTGAAATTGATGTAATGATTCTTCCATGTTCATGTAAACTACTTATTGTACAGGATTGATTTACAGTGTACTTTAATTATACATGACTAAATTGCTGACAATACTATGCATCCATCACTTCACACAATTCAATTTAAAATGTTATCAGCATGTTACTCTTTTGGCCCCAGCCTCTCTCAACCCACAACATCATTTTGTTCATCTCTCACTGCTATTGTGAAAGTGATACCATCCCACACTGTGCTTCAAGTCATTGATCATTAGCCTAGGCATGTATCTTCTATCTACCCATCTACCCAACAGTCTTCCTTGACACATAGCTCCCTTCTTACCCAGCTGTGAAAACTACAACGGATGGTAAACAGATGGAGGAACCATCTCTGGGATGCAAGGATCTGTCAGGGAGTCAAGACAGTGGGGTCACATCTTCACAATTGACATTCCTTTCTGAATTATCACAATTTATGTAGCAGGTGAACTTGTGTTTGCTCACCATGGAGTGAAAGAAAACTGTTTGGTGGTCTTTTAAAGATAGAGTTCATCAAATGTATTTGGTGATTATTGAAAAATAAACTGTTTTTTAATAATTTTAAAGCCTCATCTACTGTGTACATAATTAAGATGTGAACTTTTGCTCTGCATTAGTGTATGTTTTATACTTTATCAGTGAAATCAGCGTTTTATTTGACAATTGCCATCTTTAGGTAAGTTTAATCTCACACAAATTATGTCCCTATACTATCCCTTTAAATGGTAACTACCAAGATGAAGCACAGTAAGGACTAATGTTATCTACAGACTGTACACATTGTACCTTATAAAACGCAGTGATTTATAACTTGAAATTGAAAGCATCTTGGTATGTATGTTGAGGTTGACAAAGTGAGCGGGTAATTGAAAGGATCCATCAGTAGAGGGAGGAAATGAATGGCGTTTCAATAAAAAAGGCCCAGGTGCAGCACTGCATACTGTTATTTTCAATTATGTACATGTAGTCAGTAACCTACTAGAGTTTCAAGTGGCTGCAGACGCCCAAAAGTTACGGAACAAACTTTTTTGATAATGGAGTTAAAATGTAATAGTTACTACTTTTTTTTACCAGAATTGAGATTGGAAAAGAAGCTTGTATATTATAAGTACAATTAGTTACTTGGTTCAGTTTGTATGTCAGGGAGAATGCTGTATGTGTACATGATTTCTGCACATTAAATCATGCCCTCTATCCCATTGATACATTAGGTCCTGGGATAAAAACAGGTATCTCTGAAATAAGGTTGTACAAATTCAAGGTGTTCAAGAGATACCCATGACCTGATTTTAAGGTGTGATGTGCCCCTGTACCCATTTCAAGGTGTGGATGATGTGCCCATAATATACCCATTGTCTAATTTCAAGGTGTGATGTGCCCATGTGCTCATCTCCTAACTTCTAGGTGTGATGCGACAATGTACCCATTTCCTAAGTTCAGGGTGTGTACCCATTTCAAGGTGTGGGTAATTTGCCCATGTACCATTTTCCAGTACCATTTGATTTATTTCCATCAATATCTAACCACTCAACACTTCAACTTCTTAACTCTCTGAGTTCCTCCCTCCATGGGGAAACCTAGCAACACAAACATGTATCCATCTGGATCAATCCAATTATCACAACCATTTCCACCATTCTGGCGGCCCAGAGCGTGTAGGACATAAATCCAATCTCTAATTCTCAACTTGAATTAAATGGAATGTCTTGATGTCTTGGGATGAGTTCAAGAGAAATTTGAAGTAAATTTTGAAGTTGCAGATGATCATTAATTGTAGAGGAGAAACAGTAGTTGACACATGAGTCAATGAGAGTACTTGAGATGTTTGTGTCTCTGTGAGTGGGAGAATCATACACCATAGCCTCCTGATAAGACTATTATTTTGGTCTGTTTCTTAAAGGGAGAGAAACACCATGGAATTTGGAAAAATTACTTTCAGTCAAATCTTGTTTTTAATATAAATAGTAATAACAATAAAAATAATAATAAATGATAATACCTAAGACAATTTATGTATCATTAAATTTGGCTAAAAGATGCTCAAGGCGTTGTTTAACAATGTGATTTAAAAGGATATAAATTAATTAAGCAATATGCATATGAGCATGTAAAACAGTGCATTTATAAAAAAAGTAATTTCAGTAAACCAATACATGGAATGTATATAATTGATATAAAAACAATAATAACTTTAACAAGCCAGTAATCTAAAAATTTACAACACTAAGAGAAAAAAACAGCGAAATTTACACACAGATGTGACGTCATGTTTCGCCTAGGAAAGTTGTCAATCAAAAAAAACCAAAGGGTTAAAGGGTATTTGAAGCAGAACAGTTTTGTTTTTTTGTAAGAACTGTGTAAGAAATGTCAGTCCAAAAATTTGCTCACCCTAATAACCATATAATTACATGTACACTGACAGACAGACAAAAAACTTCCACAGAAACAGAAATGGAATTCTAAAAGATATCACAAGAGCAACAATCAAACAGAAACATTGGCAATTGCAATACATCTTGAATGACTTGACTGTTCCAGATAGAAACATTGGCAATGCAATACATTTTGAATGACTTGACTGTTCCAGAGAAGCAGCCTGTAGGTTTGTATTTTGAGATAGCACTGTTGTGGAGATCATTGGGTTGCTAAACACCATGACAGTCCACATTTCTCATGACCAAAATGTTTGGTAATTCGGCCGTTTCTAGGACATATTGCTTGAGGGACAAGTGTCTTTATCTTTGGTAAGGTTGATGGTATAAAGGTTACACACTTGAAACAGAACCAAGATCACAATGCTTGATGCTTCAGGGAAGGAAAACTAGATACAGGCCTATATAAGTTGGCTTATGCAAATACTGTTAACACTTTAAATGCTGTGACATTGTGTAGCTGTGGCAGAACTAACATTTCAGGCTCAAGCATGTCAACTTAAAGAAATGGTTAGTTACTAATACTTTGGGCTTTTTTGTCCGATTGTTTTTTCGTTCTTGCTTTATTGTTGATGTTACATAAAGGTTTCTTGATGTAGCTTAAAAATAGTGTCACTGTTTTTTCAAATTATCCCGTTTTCTATACCAGTAAATTGTGTTTAAATCTGATCCCTTTTGTTTACAAGAAAAATGCAACACACCAAAAATTGTTTGTGCTATTTTCTTGTAATAGGAGGATTTTTTGCTTTAAATTATCCATAACCCACATCACTCTAATTTAAACATGAACATGTTGGACACATGTAGATCTTCAAAACTAAACCGTTTTGATGCTGGAGCTCTTCCCAAAAAGCACAGTTGTAACCATGTTACTAACACCCTACAAAGCTGAAAAAACAACTTGGATTTGACATTTCAGCTACGTGCCTTCTACTAGGATTTGCAAGCTTACATGACCAATTATTCCCAAAGTGGCCAAAATTAGTTTTAGGAAAATGTGTCTGCACAGTATCGTGTAAACATTTGTCAGCCTCCTAAAAGGAGTAAGGATGTTTTAGTGATGCTGAAAATACAGGCCTTGGGGAAAATTGTGTCCAATGCGTCATTTAGTCCAAATCTGATTTTGCTCACAGGGTCCTTGTCATCTGAACTGCCTCAAATGAGGTATATTTTTACTCTGATCAGAGTCTTCCTCTCCCAATTGTGGTATAAGGGGACTTCACTGCCCTCTGTACTACCCTCCCAAGTCATCAACAACCATCCAGGGACTTCATGCTGTAACTGTCACACTAGTCTGTAATAATGAAAGTAAGGTAGTTACTGGGGAGCTGTGTACCAGGGGAAAATACTTCTTAACACAACCTTTTCCCCACAACTACAAAGGGCACCTTGGCCTTAGGCCATAGATCCTCTGCATTGGACCTGTGCTAACAGTTGACAATGAATTACCAGGGTCAAATTGAATAATCTACTGCTAAAAAAGATCTGCTGTAAAAGCACCTCAGTTTGCTCTATGGTTTGGCCAAGCCATCATAAACAGGTTTTATGCTGCTACATGTAGTCTTTTTCCCTACTCACGATAGCTATAATGAATATTAGTTCTCATTTGACCAACAAGAGACCAGACCATTTTCCCTTCAAGCCTCAATTTGGCTCCATTAATCTGCGAGAAGAGAAACACAATTTATGTCAAACAGTCTTCAAAGTATTAAAGCTAATTCCGATGTATGTCTATTTTCAGCTTCATTGGTTAACGTTTTGGTAAGTTGAAAGAGAAAAACATACCAGCTCAGTATCTTCAAAACAGCTTTTAATTGGCTAAGGGAGAGAGGCTTGCAAAGCATGGCCACAACACCATGTCCAGACTTATTTATTAACCGTTTCATCAAATCTAACCACGGTGAAAATACAGCGCACCTCAATGGACTTACACATGATCAACCCCTTGTGTGATGAGTCCATTGAGGTAGTTCCCAATCCTGGTATATTAAAGTCGTTTGAACGCGACAATGTCAATTTATTCAGCTTTCTCAACAGAGACTTGTGCAAATGAAACTGTCAGCAATGATCCATTAGTCTTTTGGTCATCTCATCGTCATGTATTCTGAATCTCATTGTTGTTGCTTGTACTGTCTGCTCTTTACTTTTCCATGTTCTTTGCTCCCAGGGTGTACATGAGATTGATCTGATATTACTAGTTAGCACTTAGAAAGTCTGAAGGACATTCATAACGAACCGCCAACACGACGCCTAACAGTGGAGGTTTTTGTTGTTTGGGAAACATTAGACAACATAGGGTTTGGACTGGAATGTTTGTACTTTGCATGTAGTGTTCACTTTGTGCACAATTAAAACATTTATGATCAATAAAATGTTCCCCTTTTTTTCCCTTCTTTCAGTGTTCATTTACTTATGTAAAAATTATTTTATAAGTAAGTCTCTATTTAGTTTTAAGTCATGTTTTGTTCTCGATGGGAACCTTTGGAAAACAGTGTTGCTCTGAACGGTTTCCGCTGGATAAAAAAAATAAAAAAACAATAGTTGTTTTCCTTATTTGTGATGTTTTCTTCAAAGTCTTGATTGCTTAAAGAAAAACTTAAGCTGTGTTCCCATTGGACTTATTTTTGCTAAAGTACCGCAACTTTTCTGTAGAATGACAAAATTAATTCCAATGGGAACGCATGGTAAACTGACCTCCCTGTCAACTTACCGCGACTGTGATGTAAAACTAACAGGCCGAAAGAGGTTGCGAAAGACTTCCGCGCAGCCACGGTAACTTATCAGGGCCGCTAAAAAGTCCAGTGGGAACAGCTCCGCGCTGTAAAACGCTGTGCAAACAACACCACTTCCTGTATACGCCACAACTATTCACAGAAGGCGCGCGAAAATGGTGGTAGTATGGTTCCCTGTCTCATCTGCACTGATGGCAGTGTGGTATTACCATCGTACTGTAGGCAGCGTGTGTATGTAGCATGCAATACAAAAACAACGCTCAGCGCTTTTTTCAATCTCGTCCAGTTGCTGCAGTTTCGCTATTGTGGTTAGAAACATGGCAGATTTGATCAATTTTGTGAGGAGTTTAATTGGGCTAGATGAACGTGAAAATGCTGATGAATTCAGCGCGAGAAAACTACGTCACAGACTTTTTCTTTGGGAGGGCAGCATGACGTAATCAAAATGGCGCCCGTCGATATGACGTCATCAAAATGGCGCCCGTTGGTTAATGACATCATCGCACGTGAAAGGAAAAAACACTTGAGATAATCCTTTTCTTAAAAATAATCTTATTAACCCCCGGGCCGACACTATAATAAGGAGAATGATTGACATCCATTTCATTCTGTCGAAACAACCTTGTTGTAAAGCTAATTCAAAACCTACAATTTATTATACATTTTGCTTTGTGCGCCGCGCCAAAAACAGAGGGATATGCCGCTCAGTGTTGGATTTTAGAAAGCTGGATTTATTTGTGTGGTGGTGATTGGACAGCCCACACGTGCAATTTTCAAAACGGAAAAAAAATAAATCACAAAAAAACATTTTTCTCACGATCTTATCCCCTAATTTCTGCCCTTAATAATACCTTTTTCATCAACAACCATTTTCATGGATTTGTGATTAGAGGTTCCGTTGTTTATAACTTTGTTTTCAATAAAATCGTCGAGATTCAACGATCGGTTAACAATGCACGGTACGCACATTGAGAACAAATTCAATGAACTTTGCCCCGCAACGCCCTCAATCGGCAAAAGTTTTCAATGTTTGAATATCCTTCAAGGCTGTACATTGTACCAATCTGCAGGCGTGCGGCACACTGTGTTGCAATTCTTTATCGACTCGTGAACGTGTACTGCATTGGAGTCTAGCAAGCTCTCTTATGAATATGGTAATCAACGGCCAATCACAGCGTGCAGAATGTTGGTTAGCTTGGACTTTGGACCGTGGTGTTGTGTATGCGCTATGCATGGACTACCTACCGACAGAACGTTGTTGGGCCTGGGCCGATGCACGTGCAGCGGTGGATACTCGGCAGTCAGAACCATGTGATTGTGTGTGCATCGTTTTTTAACGTTTGTATACTAAAATGAACAATCGCAATTCCAATGCTGCGATTTGGAAGTCGGGCTTGGCTCGTTGGCTACTCGTTTGATCGTATTAAGTGCAGGCTAAAAATAGTCTGTTTGTCATTTTTTTGGCAGGGCGGCCAATTATTTTAGCAGGGCGGCCAATTCTTTGGCAGGGCGGCCTTAAACTTTGGGAGGGCGGCAAAATACGTGTGTGGAGAACACTGCGCGATGTGTGACATTCTGCCAGTTTCGAACAGCGAGTTAACTGTTTCGTCGCGGAATTTAAGTCCAGGTGGGAACCCACGGTAGAATTACAACTAATCTAGTCCCGGTACTTTTCCGCGTGGCCGCGGAAGAAAAAGTCCAATGGGAACACGGCTTTAGACTAAGACATCCTTAAAGATTGTCATTTGCGTCTGAGCTTGGAGAAAAATTTCAATTGTGAAATCAAAGCCTCAAATACTTTATTGTGTCATAAAGTTTTTTCTTTCAGTAAAAGGGCCAATGTCAAAGTTCATTGACAAGAACAAGAGATTAAAACATCTGCTACATTGTTATGCAAATCAAAAGTTCAAACAAAATATCATTTATTAGTAAATAGTGACTACTGTAGGCATTCTACACAATATCAAGAGATATTTTTTTTTTAAGTTGAAAGTTGATGACCCTCTGCCTACTGAAGAAATGTTTTACACACCAGGTAAATATTTTCATGATAGAGAAGATGGTAGTTTTATGAGATTATTCCCTTTCCCCAAGCCCCACCCCTTCCTCTTGGTAGTCTTAGTGAGTGTGGGAACCCACTACTTTGACCTCCAGGTCCCTGATTGGCAATTGAAATAAACCCCTTCAAAAGGTCTGTATACATTTGAGATTTGTCTGACAGAAGACGGAGTAGTTTCAATTCTAACACTGCAGATAAAACATCCAGCCTAGTATCTGCAATTCCTGCTGAGGTACCAGAAAGGGGTAAACTTATCAACTCTGCTCTACAGTGGTCTAAATCCAGTAAGACTGCCTTCAAGTCTGGTGACCCTGAGCTTCATCAGAGACTTGCAGTTACCCTCTGGAAAGGTAGACTTCCATCATTTCTATTGTCGAATACACGGTAGAGCTCGATGCAAAGTTGTTAATCTTCTTACTTACCTGATATAAAGTTGAAACTTGCACTAAACAAACTGAGAAGAATAACATCTGAAAAGCTGACACCTATACATGTTCATTTTAGTTTTATATATTTAGGACTTTGAGGCCGGATAAATAGAATAACAACAACAAATTAACATGGAACTGGTTGTCACTCTTTTCAAAAGTTCAAAAATGTAAGCAACTATAATTTAACTAGTTACGTTTATAAAATGTATCTTAAAAAGGGAACAATACAACTTTTTCAACATCATTGCTGTACCATGCATTTTAATTGGTTTTTAACATGTTTTAAGAATGTTTTGTTCCTTGCAATCATGTTGTTTTAAAAGGCTGAATCAGGGAATCAAAACTGTTTAGTGCTTAGTAACTTTTGACTTTTCAAATTTGACTTTGGAAACTACTACTACTAATGATAATGTGTTCTTGCACTCCATAAATCAAGTCTTGATTATTATATGAACAGAGAAGAATTACCTGGAAGCAAGATATCACTTTCTTCATTCCTATGATGGAGAGGGTTGTGCTACAATGTTGATTGAGTACCACACTGCCAATGGTTACCCCAGTGAGGTAGACATGTTTGTTGCTCAAGCTGTGTTCCAGTAAGTTTAACTTCTTTTGTTGGAACTTTTAAAACATTGAAGTTATGGTTAATTCATAACTAATCTAATTTGGGGTTGAACAAAGAAACATTTACTAGAGCTGGATTTGAACCAGTGTTCTACCAACTGAGCTATCTAGCCTTAAAGTTGGCGGTCTCCCTTTTTTGTAAATATTTTTGGTCAGAGTTTCAGTCAGAAGCCATACAGTTGATAACTGCCGTGTTGCCAGGGGTCACATCCAAGTTTATGATACAACCGGGTTTACGATAAAATCTTTAAATCATAACTGTTAACCATTTTACACCATCTAGTTCTCAATTTTTACTGTGCCACCCACAGTAATATTTTCAGAAGTGAATTTGTATTATTGTTGTCGGTCTTTTGTAGAAAAACTTGCTTGGAAACCCTTTTGTTCAGCATGACTTGGCTGTAAGCCACTGCCAATAATCACCCTTGGCCCACTGGAATCTCGCACTTACTTCAGTGCTGAAAGCAACAGAAACAATCTTGACAGTCATTCTGTCTATTGAAATCCTGGTTCGTCAGACTACTAAGGAACAAATGTCTGGAATTGGGGGTTACAGAAGTATTAACCTTTGAGTGGTAAATTCTTCATCCGCTATCGAACTTGGCACACACAGAATGTTTAGAACAAGTTGTCCAAACAAACATAACAAATGCATGTTGAGAAGTTCCCAGAGTCTGTGACCTTGTAATATGTTTAGAAGTGCCCAGAGTCTGTGACCTTGTAATATGTTAAGAAGTTCCCTGAGTCTGTGACCTTGTAATACATTTAGAAGTTCCCGGAGTATGTGACCTTGTAATATGTTAAGAAGTTCCCTGAGTCTGTGACCTTGCAATACGTTTAGAAGTTCCCGGAGTCTGTGACCTTGTAATATGTTAAGAAGTTCCCTGAGTCTGTGACCTTGTAATATATTAAGAAGTTCCCGGAGTCTGTGACCTTGTAATATATTAAGAAGTTCCCCGAGTCTGTGACCTTGTAATACGTTGTGTTTTTTTTGTGTTTTTTTATTCAGTCAAGCAGTTACACCAGATTACAATAATTCATTTTCAGAGATGGAATAAAAATCTATTTAAAATCACTGCCTGTTTAAGCAAACATAAAGATAAAACGAAATAGGTCGTTAAATATCTCTGAGGCTTTGCCACTTACAATTGTGGATGTCTAGCATATCTCTCTTTTGGGCAATCTTATATTCAATACTCTCAATTAACATAACACTTCTTTTGAAGGAATTAAAAACAGGAGCTTTTTCTTCATATTTACATTTATAAATATGTTGTTTACCTAAAATAATTAAATGATTAATCAATAAAATGGGGTCATAAATGTTATAACCGAACATAATAGAGAACTCTGTTAAATTTATGTTAATCCTAAGCATAGAAGCCATCCAAACTTGAATGCAACTCCAAAAGGATTTTACATAGGGGCACTTAACAAATAAATGAGAAAGCGTCTCTTCCTTGACCTTACAAAAGGTACATTTAGAGCTATTTACTAGCCCGATCTTATGCAAAAAGACGTTGTTCACTTTTAGTCTATGCAGAAACATAAACTGAAACATCCTAGATTTAATATCTATAGCACATTTGTAAGGCAAAGAGAAAATAAACTTCCAATCCTCCTGGTCGATTTCATATGAGGCATTCCATTTTGCCTGAATCTTCACTGGTTTATCTCTAACTTTTTCCATCAGTTTGTCATAAGCATATTTGACAAAATGCTTCCTCTGAAGAAAAGAATTAATGACAATGGTATCCTGAGTCTGCAGATTTTTACTAATCCATTTATCTTTCCAGTTAGAGGGAATAGCTTTTAACAGGCCAAAATACTAGATGAAGTTGGTTTCTAGTTTATATTTAAAATGAAGATCTTTATAAGAAAGAAAACAACCAGTCGGACCAATGATATGATTAATCTTAGATACTCCAGCTTCGAACCATTTCACATAAAATAGAGGCTGACCTTGAATTGAAATAAAAGAATTTCCCCAGAGGCTTTGCTTCAAAAATTATTCAGATGAAGCAGGGGATTTAAAAGTAAGAGAGCTCCAGGCTGTCCAAATGTCCCTTAACATGGGGGATGACAAGTGGAGTGATTTAACAAAACCGTTTGAGAAATTCCCCTCAAACAATTCATGCCCTCCAAACTGACAGATGTGCCTGTAAATAAACATTTTCCAGTTGCCCTTGTTTGAATGATCTAAGAACCTTTTAACCCAAGCAACTTTTAAGGCATGAACATGCTGTTCGTAGTTTATCATGTTCAAGCCTCCCATATCAATTTTATTGTAAAGAACAGAGCGTTTAATTTTATCAGGTTTGTTATGCCATAAAAACGAAAAAAATAAAGAGTTAATCTTCTTAAAATGTTTTTTACTAGGATTAGGCAACACAGAAGACACAAAGGTTAACTTGGGCATTATTAATGATTTGAGGATGGTTATTTTACCCTGCAAGGTCAAGTTTCTCATACCCCAAAGTTTAAGAGAATTTTCAATAGATACAAGGACGGGGTCAAAGTTTAGATCGAACATATTCTCTTTGTTAAGAGAAAAACAAATACCCAATGATTTAAATGACTCTTTACCAAATTTTAAGGAAAAAATTGATGTAAACTTAGCATTATTCATTTTGTTTGAGCCAATAAGAATAACCTCCGACTTTTTATAGTTAACTGTCAAGCCAGAGCATTTTTTAAAATCGTCCAGAGTGTCTAAGGTATTCTGCAATGATTTGTCAGACCCATCTAAAAAAATAGTGGTGTCATCGGCAAACTGTGAAATTTTAAGAACAAGACCGTCAATATTATTATTTATACCAGTGATATCAGTCCCTGATTGTTGTTGCAAGGGGTTCAACAGCGAGAGTAAAAAGATAAGGAGATAAAGGACAGCCTTGCCTCACTTCTCTAGACAATGGAAAGAATTTAGAAGAATACCCATTATTGATAACAGTACTCTCAATATTCTTATAAAATACCTTAATCCACTTTCTTAAATCTTCACCAAAACCGTAATACATAAGAGTTTTATTGACGAATTGCCATTCAAGCTTATCAAAAGCCTTTTCAAAGTCCACACAGAACAGCATGCCGGGAATATCTTCGTCTTCGGCAAATTGTAAGGTTTCCAAAATGGTAAAAATATTTTCGCCAATAAATCTGCCCTGGATAAAACCTGTTTGATCGGATGATACTAAGGAAGAGATATAGTTTTTAATCCTGTAAGCAATTGCTTTAGCAGCTATTTTATAGTCGGTGTTTAAAATCGAAATAGGTCTCCAGTTACTGAGAGACAAAGGGTTTTTACCTTTTTGGGGAAGAAGAGTAATAACACCTCTTCTCTGTGAGACTGACATTTGGCCCATTTTAAACGAAGAATCAAAAGCCTTAATGAGGTGCACTTTAATATCATTCCACATGACCTTGTAAAATTCAGCTGGAAGACCATCACAACCTGGAGTCTTCTCATTAGCCAGGGATTTCACAATATTAAGACACTCCTCAACTGTTAAGTGACCCTCACAAGAACTCTTGGCTTCCTCGGACAAACCTTTCAAAGGAGGATCCAAAAGAAATTTGCTAGAAGTTGAGTCATCAAACTCCATCTTTAAACGAGGATTTATACAAGCTCGTATAAAAGGCACATTCTTCTGCCAAAATTTTCTTTGGGTCTGAGACTGTCAACTCATCAATTTCTAACTTGGAAATAGTTTTATTTAAATAGTTCCGCTTCTCTAAGTTTAGACCTTGTAATACGTTTAGAAGTTCCCTGAGTCTGTGATCTTGTAATATGTTTAGAAGTTCCCTGAGTCTGTGACCTTGTAATATGTTTAGAAGTTCCCTGAGTCTGTGATCTTGTAATATGTTTAGAAGTTCCCAGAGTCTGTGACCTTGTAATATGTTAAGAAGTTCCCTGAGTCTGTGACCTTGTAATATGTTAAGAAGTTCCCAGAGTCTGTGACCTTGTAATATGTTAAGAAGTTCCCTGAGTCTGTGACCTTGTAATATGTTTAGAAGTTCCCTGAGTCTGTGACCTTGTAATATGTTTAGAAGTTCCCTGAGTCTGTGACCTTGTAATATGTTTAGAAGTTCCCTGAGTCTGTGATCTTGTAATATGTTTAGAAGTTCCCTGAGTCTGTGATCTTGTAATATGTTAAGAAGTTTCCTGAGTCTGTGACCTTGTAATACGTTTAGAAGTTCCCAGAGTCTGTGACCTTGTAATATGTTTGTTATTACATCATCTGGCATAAAGTAATAAAGAAAGCAAATTCTTTATTTGATTCCTCTTCTAATACTTGATAGGTACTTGTGCCTGAAGAACAAGGCCTGTGCAACTTTGACATTTCACATCTACACAGAGAAACACCCTGCTATTGAGAGTGGTCCACCGTTCATTCTACCTCTTCTGAATTTCCTATGGTTTATGCTGATGGCAGTAGAAAGGTAAGATTGAATGGTTGGGTTTGATGCTGGGGCTAGCTCTCTTTTTATTCTATCAATGTAACAAAAATGAGTCTGAAAACTGATCAGGGCCCAATTTCATCAAACCGTTACAATTAAATTGTTGCTGAACTCGTTGCTAAAATATAGGAGAAGAACTGCCTCTCAGACATTTGCTCTAGAATGACAAAGTTCCAGGGGTTCGAATCTTGCCTGTGGATTTTCTGGACTCGGGGAAAGTACCGAGTATACAGTGCTTTACACACGCTGATGTAAAAGTAAAATCTTTATCCCCGATGCAAATTTGACATTGATCAGAAATTATTGCTCAACAAATTTCTTTGGAGAGAAAGATAAGCAGGGCACAAGACAGGTTCTGTGTTAACTACATGGCATTTTGATCAGCAACCTAATTCTGTTAAGTGAATGTGTCTGTGTTTACCAGCTTTATAAAAGTAGACTGTGGTGCAATTTTTCAATTGTTTGTCTTTTACGGTGCTTTATAGTAGTTAAGGATTTATAGTCATCATTATGTCAGCTTAATTGTTTTTGTGGTGTTTTTTTTTAGCGGCAAACTTCCAACATTCACTGTATTGTGTGAACAGTATCAGCCTAGCTTAAAAAGAGACCCAGTATATATGGAGTACCTAGATAGAATAGGACAGCTGTTCTTTGGCTTACCCCCACCAGCAGGACCTGCAGCAGGGGGTGGTATGTTTGGTAAGTATACCTCCTTGTTACATTAGGTAAATTCCTTAACCCAAATTAGTTTTTGTTTGTTCATTCATTTCCTTGATGACTTTAATGAGTTATGCCCATCTGTCCCTGTCAAGCATAGTGTTAAAGAGATTGACCGCTAAGACCAGTGTCATCCTTTATGAATGATTCCAAGGTAATTTTTGTACAAATAATTAATGTTTATGAGTGCAAAATGGTGAGAATATTTTCATGAGTTGAAAGATGGAATGTTCTATTGATCCAATGCAATACATTAATCTTTTTGGGTGTACAACTTGCAAGTAGTTTTTTGTCATTTGATTGGAAGGTAAACTATAAGCCTATAAAAGTAAAAAGTATGTACCATATTGTATAATTGTATTGTGGCATCCACTATCAGGATGCTTCTGACAGCTGTGGGTAGCGCATTATGGTCGAGCAGGTAATAAATCAAATGGGATGGGACGAAAAATGCACAGTAAATTAAACCAAAATGCACAGTCTATGATGAAGGCCATATTATGGCTTGATTAATGAATGCCACGTGACCTACAATTCTCCAATCATGTTACAAGTATCTGCTTGGGTGTTACGGGAAATACGAGTGGTGGCTACCTTTTAAAGACATTGGATTTAAAGTGAGTTAATTTTACGTCACAACTTGTCCTTATTTTAATCTTACAGATAATATTTTACGTAGCTTCCTTGGTGGGGAATCGGGGAACGATGATGAAGTACAAGTGGCTGCTCCTGCCGAGGAGGAACTGGATTGATGCTACTTATCTGAGACATTCTAGTCTCTATCAATCTTATCATTGTGTTGTCTGTTTATATATTTCAGACCTCTTGTTGAAAATACTTATTGAAAACTAATTCTGAAAACTGTAAAAGTGTCTGTTTGGGAGGCTAAAACTGAATGAAAACACAAATTGTATCGTCATAAGGCAAATGAAAGGACAGTTAGTTCACGATGCAATAATTTCGTCAACTAAAATGCCCGGAGTGTTTTATCATACTCATTACACTTTTTTTATTGCAGGATAAAACTAGTAGAGAGTTCTTTACAAACAATATACATTGCATAAAATGATATTAATTTGAAAATACGTAAAAACAAGACAGCAGGACAATAATGACTGAATGGCTCATGAAGATGTCTGTATATTCCTTATCATTCTGAACAGTTACTAAGCCATTAAAAGCTATTGCATTTTGACCTGTCAGGTCAAGAATAGTGCTGATAGATGGCTTAATATTAATGAGCCTGTGCAGTAATAATATTACTACTAATATTATTATTATTATTATTTTTATTATATTATTATTACTAGCAACCACAGGATATTTCAAAAATGATTGGAGTTCAAACAATCTAAACTTATCAAAGCATTAACAATACTTAAACCCATCAATATAATTAAAAATAATAAAACACCCAAATTGTGGCAAGCATTTAGAGAAAAATAACAGAACAAAAATTAGATATGATTGTCATTTGTATGTGCAGTATAACTTGATGAGATCCACTGGGTGTGTTTGCAAATGAGATTCATTGGGGAAATAATATCTTAAGTTTAACATTATTCAACTTAAGTGATACCTTGACCATAAGTTTGACATCAATATCCCCTTTGTTTCAATTTTTTTTTTTTTACTATCCTTTTTGTGTGGTAATCGTTATGGTTATACATAGTTAGGTTTATAGCAAAAGGAGCTAAAAGGGTACTAATTTGAATTAAAAAAATAGGCTTAATTTTCCACTATTGATTACCCCAGTAGACACCAACTGCACTGTACCAGACTCTGATTATGATATGGCATGTGTGTTGTTATGCCAAGCATCATTAATGTGGCAGTGTAGTCCACATTCCACTAAAATGAAACAAGCAGTTTTATTTTGATTGGTTTTGGCTGGTTACAGTTAAGTCAGTTAACAAAACTGTGATTTAGTGGGCATTATTTGTATACCTAGCTTGCATGCTGCTGGTGAAGCATTGTAGTCATGTCTGAGATGACATCTTAGTAGCTGTGGCTAGATCACTGGTTCTGCTCATTTTTTCAACATAACCTTTCAGGTCAAAGGTAACAGCTGATTTAGACATAACTGTAATTGCCCATATCTTTTAGGAAAACAATTAGATGCAATTATACGTTGGGTTTGGGAAAGAGTGTGTCGATTCCATGTTTTTTGTGTGGATTTTTTTCTTCTGTTTTTTACTAAAAGATTGTTATTAGCCAGGAAACAAACAAAAAAGTAACTTCTAAGCAGAATTGCTAAAGTATCGACTGTACAGAACTGGGAAACACTGCATAAAATCTATGACTTTTAAAATAATCGAAAATTTTTTAATTTAAAATACTGGAAAAATGGTTTGTGAATTGCCATGAAATAAAGAATGAATCCATTATTAAATATACTTACCGTGATGATACGGTATTACTTTTATTATTTGTGACAAGTAGTCACTCATAAATACATTTTTTTATTTAATTTGGTCATTAGAGTCGGGATGAGAGGCAGGTACATGTACACATTTTGTTGCTATGGCTATTACGGAGCCCTAAGAAACAACTTGGGGAAGCATTATTTCAAAAAACAATATTATTTTGAAACTGGTGATTATGCAAGTTGGGAACAGATAAGATGTGTTTAAATAGATTTTTCCGTCAAATTTCCAAACTTGTCTGATCATATTTATTAGCAGCCATTCAATTTCGCGAGAATGGTACACGTGCAAGCAAATTCGAGGGTTTTGTGTTTCGTTTTGTGGTTGTGAATTTCGTTTTGGTGCATTAAAAACTTAATTGTTGCATTCTTACACATTAAATTAGCAAACGTCTGGGTGCATGAGACGTACGACCTTGTTTTAGTTTTTTATTCATTTGTGGGCAATCATTTATATCGGTTTGGTAATTAAAATTACCATATGTAGGCCTATGTGTTTTTGTATTTTCTTCTGAGCTCCGTTTTTGTCCAATTCTTTGCCTTTTTAAAATGTTGGGGATGAACAAAGACAAATTGACTACCCCCAGGATTTGAACCAACAACCCTCGACGGGCGGCGCGTTAGTGTTATTAAAAATTTACCCAATCAGTTTACCTTGTGGTTGATTACTTTATTTTGAAATCCTATAATAATGTAATAAACTATTAGATTACCAAACTAATAGGAGTATATATATTACTTCATTACGAATTATTTAATGACATCATCAAAAGGTTCTAGAATTCTCCTTTACACTGGGTTTTTCCTTGCTATGTTGCATTTGTTATGTTCCGTCATTTATAATTGGACACACTGGGGGCATCTACGGGTTTAAGACGTCGGATATACGCTGAGAAAACTGGATCAACCTTTTATTGGCTGTCCTTTCTCTATAATTGGACTACAGATTATCAGATAGGCGGGAAAACTGAAAGAAATGTTTGCAAATGTTGGAATATTGCATTGCCAAACAATTTCCTAATAAACCCTAACTACAGCCGATTCAGATTTAATCAACTTTGCAATACATTCAACCCCGTGCATCTTTTACGACATAGAATGATCGGAGAGTGAAATGGACCCTTCCCATGAAATATGCTAATTACATTCACGCATGCGTACAGACCCTGCTGGTTGGCAAACGCCATAGAGTTGTGCACTAAGTAGACGCACAAGCGCGTCTGCGTCACGCCACCATCAGCCCCACACAAAAAGGGGCAATGTTCCATCATTTTGCCAACCAGCAGTGTAAGTGCGCACGCGTGATGTGCAATTTAAATATTTCATGGGAAGGGTCTATTGAAATAAACACATTTTGGGTGTTATTTATTTCAGTGATTGCAGATCTGCTTGATACATTTTTGAAGTGTTGAGAAACAGTGGCTAGATTAATCAGCTAGAGGCGAGTCGACGATTCGCCTGATGGGCATAATTTATCAATCAATTAAGGCTATACAATCAAATAATAAGATTGTTTTGCCAGAACAATAAAGCAAAAGGATAAGAAACTTTAGGTCCACCACAATTTGCTTCCCGTCAACCCTTAAAAAAATAAAAGTGTAGTTGTAAATAAAAATATTCAACGGCCGCTAGGAAGGTAGGTGGCTTTCATAAAGTGACAGTGAAAGGATTACGAACACGTGACTAACCAACGGACGCCGTGACTAAGGAAGAGCCAATCCAATCGCTGATTTAGATACGATATGCATTATTCATGTCAGAAATACAATAGACTCATTGAACCGTGCACGTGTGTATGTCTTGTGTGGTGTGTGTACACAAAATTCCAAGGCTGCTGAAAATTCCTATTTGTAATGGAGTCACTTGAAATTGTCTGAATTTTGTGAGTATCTGCCGTCGCGTATTGGAACCTAAAACGTTAATGACGTAAGACTAAGTGTGAACTTGGTAAGTTTGAGATTGGCAATGTTTGTGATTGTATATCATGAAGTACATTCGTGTTTATTTCTTTTAATTTTTTCAGAAACAAATAAAAGCGACGTAGACGTACTACTCCGAGTACTGTGACTGCATGTCTGAAGTTGCAATTGGGTGGGTGTAATCAAATTTCATGATGGACACGGGGACAAATGAGATTTTTAAGAGTTTTTAAATCTTTGTATTTACATTTTAGGTGATGTCCATGTGAGTGTAGCCAAACTCACCCTGCAGGCTAGCCCCATATATTAGGGCCAATCCAATTCGTATCCTTTGTTGGTCCTATTTATAGTTGTGTAACGCTTTCCCTAGTGTTACCTTTGTTCGATGGTGAAGGCTGGAGTAATAATGGAGGACTGAGACAGAATATTATATCGAACTAAAGATGATTTATTTGGGTAACTATAGGACACACAAGGATCACATAGGTTGCCATCTTGGAAGGTATCCCAGCATGCATCAGTCAATGTAAATCACATGTTCATGTACAATGTTTATAGTCACGTAGTTCATGTCAGAGGTCAACAAGTCATTGTATCGTGTAGTTGGTGTCCAGTCATTGTGTAGTACTATGTAATCCCGTTACACTCCCCTCCACTAGAAAAGGCATACATGTGGAGAATCTGTTTAAATCACATCGAGATCAGAAACACTAAGTAGGCACTAATCTTCAACTTGAAAATCCACTAAAAAAAAAATTGTTTCTTTGTAGAGTTCAATGTTCAAAGGTTACTCTTAAATGTCCTCTCCAGTGAGTAGCAAAGTCCTATCCATAGAAATCACTCAACAACAAAAAACAAGGCATATTTTTGCCTAGAGACAGTTTACCTTAACTGTTTTTTTTGTTTTTTTTTTTTTTTTTTTTTTAACATACCAACAATTTCAAACTTTCCAAAAAAAACAAAACACCTTATGTTTTGTACGTGCTACAGAAAACAAATTTTCAAAGACTATCCTGTTGTATTTTATTTTTTGTTTTTAAAACGTGCAACTTGTAACTGAGTTCAACTGTAACAACAGCTTGGGCAACAGAACCAACGGGTTCAACCAAAAAAAACTTCCTGAGTCCGACAGTTCTATCAGTTCTCACTTAAGGTCTGAGGATCCACATGACTTCGTCTGATCAATATGTGCAATCACTTCCTTCTTGGCATTAGCGATCGCAGTCAGTTTATAGTTAACAGGGGTCAGGCGCTCAGTGACAATGAATGGTCCACACCATCTGGGTGCAAGTTTCGCAGCAAAATGTTTTTTGGCATTAGACAGGGGGTGCGTTTTCAGCATCACTGTTTCTCCAATGGTCAATTCGGCGATGCGGCGTCCTTTGTCATAAAACTTCTTCCTCTTCTTCATTGAGCGAACATTTTGTTCAGCGACTGTCTGCCTGAGTAGTCCAGGCTCCTCTGGAGGGACACTGTCATTGTTGAGTTTGTTTGACAGTGGTGTGCGAAGTGAATCTCCAGTGTAAATGCGGTGTTTGACGATGTCTGTTTGCCCTGGCTTTTCAGTTTTCACATCAGGGAATTTACGAAGTAGATTCTGTAGAGGAAGACTGTCAGGGGTAGTGGGGGTTGGTTCAACGTTACATGTAGGGGGGCTATTTTTCTCCTTCTGAGGAGGCTTATGGACAGGAAAGCCCATCATTGGCCACTTGATGCGGTGGTCATCAATGCCATCTTCCAACCAAAATGAGTTCATGTGAAAGTCCATCACAAGGTTGACTTGCTTAGCAAAATCTCGCCCAAGTAGTAGTGGAGTTGGCATACTTTTCATCCGCTGTAGGTGTATTTGGGTTTCCACACCAGCGACTTCAATTTTAGTTTGAATTTTTCCCAAAGTTGAAAATTCGGTCCCATCAACCATGTAGAGCGATGAGCTTGAAGACTCGGGTGTTGTGGTTAGTGATAGAGATTGGCATGACGCTTAAAAATATCAACAGTCCCTCGATGTGACGGAAGGTTGTTCCATATGGAGGGTGCTGCGACACTGAAGGCTCTGAAATCACACACATGTACTCTGTGTGAGCAGTTGACCTCATCAACATAAACATGACCTTCAGGCACTTTCACTTGTTTCAAGATTCCAAAGGTCATGCACTATAAATGTGTGGACATTAAATATAAAACTTAAAAGTAAGAAACAAAATTAAACAATTTTCACTGCACAATTGCTGCAGTGACAATTACTCATTGCGATTATTTCAACGCGACCGTTCGAACCACCAGCATAAAAATAGAAATTATCAAACGACGGTCCCATACGCAGAACATGGTATGTAGTTTGTACGTTCTGATTTGCTGATATCCTTAACCGGCAGTTCTTGTCTGCATAAAAAAAAGTAAACACACCAAACCCCCGACCAACCCCCCGAGGATAAAAATCTGCTCTCATCAGCTCCATGACCACCGTATAGGTTACTTCAGTATTGATGGGATGGGTTTCTACAAATAGTACCCATCTAGAACGGCTAGGCAGTTTCTCTCGCGTGTTTACTCTATCTGGAGGACGAGGTGGGACAGTATGATCATAGAGCAATGCTTTATGGTATGATCAGGAATGTTGGTGTTGTATTTTTGTCGTCGCATATACTATCGATCGAGATTACTACGAAAAGCGACGGTTTGCCTAGTGTTTTTGAGTTTACTGGTTAGCATAATATTCTGTGTCATGCGGTTACGATAATTTTCACGACAGCCTTACCAAATATCTAGCCCTTTTGTGCAATCCATGTTGGTTAAAGAAATGTACATTAAACAAAGTAGGGCCCAGGCCTATACATTGAAATAACATAATTGTACATGTACATTCACTCCACCATGATGAGGAAGTGTAATAGCAGTGGTCAAAGGTCGTGGTAGTGGAAAATCCCATTACGTGCGCATGCGCATGTTTGGCTGGTCGATGTACGGAACGCCAAAGAGGCAAATACAACTGTATCCCTATAGGTAATTCTGCCCATAGTCTTAAGCGAATTGGCGATGTGTTTATGGTAGGTAGTGTGGGAAATTTAAAACTATTTCCGGTGTAGCCATCGAAAGATTGAAAGGTAGAAGTGTCAGAGTAATATTCAGAATTTAATGATCATGTCTGTAAATCTCTGTTTATTTTGAGGGTTAATTTCTTTCAAATTAGGCCTATGCCTCATTTTCTTAGAAATTCCATCCAAAGCTAGAATTCCGTTTTTAACTGGAAATTTCCTTAGAGTGGAAGCTACACTGGTTTGGACGACACACACGCACACAAACCACACACACTCTTACGGATCCGGTATGTGGGGTCCTGCTGTATGTGGGGTCCTGCTATTCCCTCTTCTGACGGAAATGCTCTGTAGGGTACGAGTATAAAGAAAGGAAACATTGTGGGATAGCGTTTGTTCCATTGTTAAAAAGTGCCCCCTAAGTTGGCATATGTATGGGCACAGTCACCCACCGATACCTTTTCTCTCACTTTCGGTACCTTATGGAGATCAAGGACAAAACAAAAGGTCTCCACATGGAATTTCTAAAGACGAGGGTGCTCCACAAGGACATTTTTGTAAGCTGTTAAGTGTAGGGACAGAGGAAAGAACAAAAGAGTGCTCCACATGGATGCATTTTGAGAACTTACAGGAGTGCCCTCGTGTGGTATTTTACACAATGGAACAATGGACCCCACAAGGGAGTCTTTAGAAAAGGAAATAATAGAACAGCAATAGGAAGTTCCCACAAAGGTGTGTGCACACATTCACCCACACACGTGTGTGATGGTGGGTAGGTATCCACATTCAAACCGTGGACCTATATAACAAAAGGAACAATAGGTGTACGGTTGCTATCACAAAGGAAAGCATTGTGGTTCACGGTTGCTATCACAAAGAGTTGAACAAAGGAGGGTCCACGATTGCCGGTATTTATACACACGTGTGTGCTTTGGTGGTGGGTCTATTCTATATGGACCAATTTTTCAGGTGTTCCTTCCGCGTGCTGTATTATGATTATGATTATGACTTAAACTTATTACCTTTTACACATATTGATGATTGCTGTCTTTATGAGATACAGACCTTGATTATTTTTTAGTCATGATTGGGTAGAGATGTAGACAAGTTTTTAAAGTTTACACACAGACAGCTGTTTTAGATTATTGTACAAGAAGTTACTTTTTCTTTTTGACCATGAAGTGGATAACTTGTACCACCAAAAACCGAACTCAAATTTTGTTCAATATGAAACACACTGATTTATTTATTCGCCAAGAACAACTTATTAAATGATCTTATACTCACCGAATTCAGCATTGATCTGTCTAACCATAACATAGAGCAAGGGTCTAACAACCGTGGATGGTCTAATTACACAACATCATGCCGACACAAAGCAAAATGTGTATATCCGTCCATAGGCTATCTCTTGGCGCTCCAAGCCCCAGCATCTTCCCACTGGCGCGAACATAAAGTACACAATGTCAGTCTATTTAGATAGATAAATAACATTTTGTCCACATTTGTGAAATATGGACATTCGATTTCCACTGGCAAATGGGTAAAAAACTAACAAAATGCATTTTACTATAATGTATAGGCACAGGATGTACAACGAACAAAAGACAGGCAGTCCACTGGAGGCAGGGGTTCTTCGCTTTACATAAGGCACGTGCAGTTGTGTGGCAGTTCACATGGATAGTTCCCAGTAGACGCCATCTTTACGAGCAAATCGCATTTTGGCTTGCAGGTGCGTCAAGCGCTCAAATTATTAACGCAGCCGCGTCGTTTACTAACCAATCACGCAATGAGTTTTGTGAAATGTGCGCGTGCTGCACGCCGTTCTCACGCGTAACGCATGACTGTGTGTTCCAAATTGCCCGTAAAGATGGCCGACCTACGTCATATTGCAACCTATCTATTGCACTTAGTAATACAATGCAATGGTGGCCTGTGAAATATGGCAGCGATTCGAAGGGCTCGTAGTTAATTAAGTCATTGCTATATAGTAACAATGTTGTGTCATATTAAAGAAATGTTATTGGCCCAATGATAGGGCACTAATGTAAAGCGCATTAACGTTAATGTTAATTTGCGCTATTAAAGAACGATTAATTGACTCATGTTGCATTATTTATAAAGTGTTAGGACCTGTAGGACACCACTTCAACCTTCCTTACCACTCCATTTCTGACATGAATTTACAGGGCATTGAGGCACTAGGTAACTGCAGAGAGACTGTCCGTCTGAGTAGGGAAAAACTTTGGATAAGGCGCATAAAGACCACTCAGCCCCATGGTTTAAATATCCAAGAAGGAAATGACTAATAACCTTTTGTTTTTGCCTTCTCCTTTTCCCACACAGTTATCCACTTTATTAGTCTGCCCTTCATTGTATTAACTAATTATTTACCGCTCTTCTAACCTTCCATTTTGTCCTTTGTGTTCCCAACTTCTTGTGGTCAAGCTATCCCCTTCCCTTCATAACCCCCCCCCCCCCTTTGTCTTCATAATCCCTGCTTACCCCCTGCCTTCTCTGAATGCTTTCTGCTTTTCTCCCTCCACTCTCTCTATTCATGTATTTCCACTTGACTACTCTTGCAACTCTTGTCTGCTTGTATGTGTGTTGTGTGTTGTGTGTTGTGTGTTGTGTGTTGTGTGTTGTCATTTAGCCTTCGAGAAAGACTCTGCTAGGGTCGAAACGTCAGGCCACTAACTTATTTTTTGTTTATAAAGTGGACAGACATTCTCACGTGCTTAACCATCACTTTGACCTATGCTTTTAGGGTTTGCATGGGTTTGCATGCCCTATAGACCCATTGCACAACGCGCAGCGCGCATACATGCGCGTAATTTTGGGGGTCAAAACGTGCACAAAAGGATGGTACACGTGTTTACGCACAATGCGCTTGTAAACACGTGTACCATTCTTTTGTGCACGTTTTGACCCCCAAAATTACGCGCGTGTAGATGATGACGTCATATGCAATGGGTCTATAAACGTAGGGTGCGTTTGATTAGCTTCCCCGGGTCGACCCAGGTCTTCCCCCGGTGCGTTCGAATAGCTTTGACGTCATTCGCGGGGGTCAGCCCCAAGTGCCCTGCTTGTGGAGCGGGTCACTCGGGGCTGCCCCTGGTTTATGACGTCACGGCGAAAAACTTTCTCAATGGCCACCATTTTGTTTGTAATTCAGCGGGACAATTAGGAAGTTTGACACACATTTTCGCCATTACAACAGCGGGTTGTGAGCAATAAGTATTTTTTGTGTCACTGTGGGGTACCTTTGTATCACTGGTTGTACATGGAATTCCGCTTACCTGGTTCAAATCGTACCTGTCTGATCGATCTCATCGTGTCCTTGTAGACGGCAAATTTTCTTCTGTTCAGAACTTGGTGTATGGCGTACCTCAGGGATCGGTGTTGGGTCCTTTGCTGTTCGCCATTTACATTTTGCCTCTCGGAAATCTTGTTCGCGAATATGGGCTAGATCTGCATATATACGCTGATGATACACAAGTGTATGTTTCGGTTTGTCCAACATCTGAGGAGGGAGTGAAGCAAGCAGTTTCGAAACTTGAAGACTGTCTTTCCAAAGTGCAGGCATGGATGTCAACAAACTTCCTGAAACTCAATGCTGACAAAACTGAGGTTATGGTGATTGGGTTTAGAGCCCAATTGGTTAAGTTCAACCTGCCCTCAGTGACTGTTGCTGGTGTTGATGTTCCCGTCCAGACAAACCCTGTCAGAAATTTAGGGGTTATGTTCGACTCCGGTATGACAATGAGTGCACAGGTAGGTCAACACTACTATCAGATCTGCTAACTATCATCTCAATAACATTAGTCGTGCACGCAAAATGCTCACTACTGAGGCAGCCAAGCTAGCTGTGCACACATTAGTTACCTCCAGGTTGGACTACTGCAACAGCCTCTTGATTGGTGTAAACAAATCCCTAATCACTAAACTTCAGAATGTCCAACGCACCTCTGCTCGCATCATTGTCAAGCGTAAGAAGTATGACTCTATCACATCGGAACTCATTGCTCTTCACTGGCTCCCTATACAACAGCGTATCAAATTCAAGGTTCTTCTTCTTGTGTACAAAGCTCACCATAAACAGTCGCCATCCGACATATCTGACTTACTACAGCTGCAACCACTACGCAGACAGCTTAGATCATCTACATCTTCTCCTCAGTTTATCGTGCCCAGAACCCATGCTGTGTCATTTGCAGATCGCTCACTCTCCTGCTATGGACCAAAAGAATGGAACACTCTTCCAAATCATATCAAGGATGCTCAGACTATTCATATTTTCAAGAAACTGCTCAAATGTTATCTTTTTCAACAAGTGTATTGTAATTAATTTCATGTAACTGTCTTGAGCGCCTTTGAACAATTTTTGTTGATTTTGGCGCTATATAAATGTATTCTGATTGATTGATTGATACAAATTGTTTAACGTTGCAGTTTTACCTTGAGAATAATTATTTTACGATGTTTTCGTATCGGACATACGGCACAAAATGGAAGTAGTTCCGGTCGGCTGTCCCAAGATGCATCGGTGTGAAGGCTGGGGGAAGTTGGCGTTCGATTAGCTCATGGTTAGGGGCTCACCCGGATGAGCAGACCGGGGAAGCTAATCGAACGCACCCGTAGCATTATGTCTTAGTTAGGAGTCGTGCTACGCCTACATGAATCCTTATTATAGCTCCATGGTGTAATTAATTGATCTTTTGTCTCCAGTTTTGTTACTGCAGATCCCACATTCGCTGGGACGTTTCTTTGATGGAGAGACACAGTATTTGGAGCGAGGGCGGCAAGGAGTAGCTGCCTGTCCGGCGTTGCTGGGTGCGGGCCTCAAACCAAGTGACGTGCAAGCCGTGTACTGGTATACGGAACCACTTTCCCGCGGTACAAGTATATATCTCCGGTTTTTAGTCCTTGAACATTCTATGACCTAATATGCGACTAATAAGTAGAGTATTGGAATGAATGCACTCCGATCCGCACTTCGATGATTAAGGACGATCTTTCTATTGTGAACATTTTTCTTGAAAGCTATTGGATTGAATAATTTGCTCTTCTTAATCTTGGGAACAGTAAACTATAACGAATTTGAAATGTAGGTTTTCCCCGTACTTGTTCGGCAAATGAGTGGCAAAATTATTATATTTCGCGCTAAATTGAAAGCTACTCAAAACATTAATTTAATTTCCCTTTAGGTACCGTCAAAGCAAAAATTGTCCTTTTGCGTCGTGTGATAAAAAACCCACACAATTCAATTGGACTCTCCACTGACTCGAACACCCGCATTCAAATTCGCTGCAGGTTCGTAGATTTATCTAGTTGCGCCTAACTCTGTTAAATTGGACACAATTTTGCGGTGCAAAAAAAAACACCGCCTGATAGGTTTCACTGTGATAAATGCTTGATGAATTCGTGTACCTCAAAAAGAAATTGTATGACGGTTCCAGCAGAGTGAAGATTGAATCAAAATTGTTTTAGGCGAGCACATGAAAGTGAAATAGACCACATTTTCGGGGTGATAATGACCGGAAAAACCTAAATCACAAAGCTATACAGTTATACCATATGTTGTATTTGGTGGCCTATACTTATAGTTACCTACGCAGGCCTATGGCTCATAGGTGGGAGTCCGTCGAAGTCCAATGGTCCAAACAAACAGTACAGAGTGTGACACGTCTAACATTGCAGTTGGCTGGATTCGGACTGCCCGTCAGCCAGGCTGCGTGGTGCAGCAAGACCACGGTCACGCCCGACTGGTTTATTGCGTAATACAGTCGTTATTTTTATACTACACATATAAGGTCATATCAAAATTGTATACTTAAAATGTATTTTTGTTCACATTTTGCAATGTTGTACTTTCCCCACAAAATGAGGCCGTATCCGACTTGGCAGTATACAGCTACGGCCTGGATCGCCGCGTCATCGTGCACTGAAGTAGGTCTAGGGCGTACTTAAGTTATAGAAACACACTTATAGCAACAGTCGTAGCCGTAGCTGCTGTAGCCGCCAATTGGGACACGGTCTTAGCTATATTTCTTTTCTCCGTATAGATGCTCTTCCCATCATTGTGAAAAACCAGGGGAATGTCCTCCTTGGTGAGGGCGTGCCTGGTGGGGTGTACGGCATTGATAACGATCTCAGCCTCGTCATCAACCAAGTTAAGATGTCGAATGAAGGCACCTATTACTGTCGGCTCTCACCACGACTACTGGCCTTCCAAGACGCCTCAGTGCCCATCAAAGTGATAGGTATAAGGCTTTTATCTGAGCTTATTTTAGGTTATGTATCCATTAATGCTTACCTATCATTTAAGGTTAACTGCGTATCTGCTAAAAGAGCTTTTGCTTCCCTAAACATAGTACAATCAACAACTGCAGCTAATTTGCCTTCTTCCTACTTTCGTCAACCTTGCCTCAAGGTCGCATCGTCCCAAAATGTCCTTTCCACACATCGTCAACGTCAAGAGGCATTATCCAAACTATGCAGTTTTCTTGTGATGTCAAGCTTGAAAGCACTTGTGTCCTTTTGGGGTAAAAAAGAACAACATCAACAGCAGCAGCAAAACAATAAAACAGCAAAGCAACAAAACAACACAAAACCAACAACAATAATGGGCACTCGGTCTCTTTTAAACATTGTATAAATAGCCTTACACATTTACCCCTTTTCACTGAATGGGCCTTTCCTGAAGCCATCCCAGCTCCTTTGGAAAACGCAGTACCAGAAACCAAATGGGTTATTAACAATCTCTACCATCGCAGGTAACCATTCACTTCCGAGTATAAATGAGTGTATTGACCAAGAAGACGCGATCATCAGAACTTGAGTTCGATGTACCTTTTGCTATAAGCCTAATTCCGGCAGGAGACCATAGCGGGCCTTATAGGCAGCCTTGGAAAAAGGCTATCAGCATGCATGCTGCATGCAAACCTATTAAACTGCTTTGTTTAAAAATGTTTTGAGAGTTCAGTAACAGTTTTGTACAGCTGCTGTTCACAGGGAACGAGGTAGTAAGCTGAGTTGAAGTTGAAATTAAGCTATTGTTCATTGTAGTTGAGAAGTGTGTGTACGATTTTAGCTAAACGTTAGTTCCGACTAATTTGACTCTATTAATTGAAATGACGTGTTACATTATATACCTACGTAAACCACAGACCAGTGGTATTAACAAAACATCAACAACAGCAAGGTATGGGCTGGTTATTCTAATACTTTGCATGCCAAAGAAAGATGGTAATGTTTCATTCTAGGGCGGTCTCAGTCTACATCCTGTATCCATTAGGCCAGATGAATAAAATGAATTGTCAAAATCTATACATTACCACATAGGGAGGCACCAATTTTGTCACCCCGGTCACTGGTGCATACCTCACCGGACCCGTCCACTGAGCGCCCAGGACACCAAGGGGTTTGTCTGGGGTGGTCGATAGGAGATCTGCCTGGACCAAGTCGACCTGAATAGGCGCATCGACAACATTGAGACGAGCTTCAACACAGCCATATTGCAACCTAAGGGGTCAATGATCTGGAACAAAGATCAATGAGTTGGAGAAAGTTGCTACCCATTGGGCTCAAGCTGAGAAGCAACTTGTCGATCATGCAGAGAAACTCAATAAGTTGGAGTGAGCTGTCGCAGCAATATCAGTGACTGGCATTCCCTAAAGTTAAGACGAAGACTGCCTAGACCTCTGCATGAAAATGTTGAAGGAAAAATTTAGCCTTCATGACATCATTTTTATTATAGTGCGCCTTTGAGGCAGCCTGCAGAATTTTTGCTCTGCTCTGTATCATCATTTTCACACTTTATGAGTGACTTTTGCATCATATGTTTGTTATCATTGGATTTGTTGGAGGATATAGATCATCTTCAGACAAGTGCTGTCTTCTATACACCTTCACGTTTTGAGATACTTGACATTTAATAATTCATCTTTTCATCTGTTTGATGATGGTGACTCTACACAGGATTTCTTGTTCATTCAACCACAACCGGCAGTCTTTTTCATTGCTACTTGCTGCTTTTGTGTGGCTCATAATAACAATGCTACCTCAGAGGAATGCAAATCTGGGCAGCCATCATGGAATTTTCTGCTACTCAACTGACCAGCTTCTTGCCTTGAAAGAGCAAATTCCTCAAGACAAGAGGATCTCATCACACCTGCTGCACCATTATTAGGAACCTGGGTATCAATAGAATTCCAGCCACAACTGGAGGTGTTCGGGCTGGACTTAACAAACAGCGGCCTTTGTCTGTTCGGGTTACATCTAGAGTGCCACCTGTCAAAAACAAAAGAGATACAAGCATTCCCAGACATCACTGTCTCCGTAACATTCCACTAACTGGTCTACAACATTCTTCTAAGATTGTTCTGTTGAATGCACAATCTGTGTGTAACAAGACTGAATTACTTGAAACGTATATTCTTGAGAATTGTCTGGATGTTTTGATCATCACCGAAACATGGGTGTCTACTGGCAATCGTGTGACACTTAATGCTATGACACCCCCTGGTTATGTTTGTCATTCTGTGCCTAGGAATGGCAGAGGTGGAGGAATTGCAATAATTTCAAAGGCATCACTGAACTCATCATTGCAACCCTCACAAACATTTCGTAGCTTTGAATGTGCAAAACTCATGGTACAGTTCCCTGGTAAGAACTTGACGATTACTGTCATCTATCGACCACCACCATCTTCTGCTAATGGTCTAACAAAGGGAATGTTCTTGGATGAATTCTCATCAATCACGGTACGGATACCCTTGCCCGTTCAAATGACAGTTTCATACTTGTCGGTGACTTTAACATTCACGTGGACAATCCACACGACACTGAGAGCATTAATTTTGCAAAACTTCTAGAGTCTGCCGATTTGGTACAGCATGTGTATGGTCGAACACATATGTCAGGACATACACTCGATCTTTTCACCACTAGAGCAGGCTCAGACCTCATAGAACACATTTACATAGGTTCATTCTTGTCAGACCATGCTGCTGTTTCATTCACTTGTCGCCTCGATAAACCTTCAGTGCCGGTGAAAAAAAGTGTATTACAGGAAACTGCGCGATATCAATCCTGAATTATTTTCGGAGGAAATTTGCAACTCTCTCTCCACAATAATCACTGAAGATGACGCATTCCATCAAGCTAATTTCTACAATACTACTGCTCGTGCCATCTTGGATACATATGCACCATTGAAATGTAAGACCATTCCTCTCCGACAGAACATTCCTTGGTACTCTCAGTGCATTAGAGCCTACAAGCGTGTTGTGAGGCAAGCTGAGAGGCGTTGGCGTACATCACATTGCTCAACTGATCGTGTCAGCTTTGTCGCAAAACGCAACAAATTGAAACAATGACCAGTGATGCTAAGACTGAGTTCATGAGCTTCAAAATAGCAGAATGTTCCACCAATCCAAATAAACTTTTCAAGATGGTTAAGAACCTCCTTGGTGTTTCACAGACTGCTATTTTACCATCTAGCGATAGTAACCTTGTTCTAGCAAATAGATTCAGCACCTTCTTTGCTAACAAGATCCAGAGAATTCGTGCGTCATCAAGTGACTTTGCAACCACAGTTGATCCTGTTGAGCCATCTTTCAATGTTTCTGTCAGTATGACAACATTTGAGCCTGTCTCTGTGGAGGACACTGTTTGTATAATTGATACATCTCCTAGCACAACTTGTGTACTTGATCCTGTACCAACGTGGATGGTGAAGCAGATGGCAGAGTCGTTTGCCCAAAGCATCACGTGCATAATTAATTCATCGCTGTCAACTTCTGAGGTGCCTACAGAATACAAGTTGGCATATGTTACACCTTTGCTAAAGAAGGAGAGCCTAGATCCACAACAGTTGAGCAACTACAGACCAGTGTCAACTCTTCCATTTGTTTCCAAACTTCTGGAAAGAAATGTCCTACGCCAACTCACAAAATACCTTGAGGATGAAAATCTCCTGGAGGATATGCAGTCAGCATACAGGCAAGGGCATAGTGTCGAGACTGCTCTTGTCAGAGTTACTAACGACATCCTTCAGGCCATTGATAATCGTCAGATGGTTCTTCTGGTTCTTCTCGACCTACCGTCTGCCTTTGATACGGTGGATCATCAAATTCTACTGCAGCGCCTTTCTAACAGGCTTGGCATCACTGGCCCAGCCCTACAATGGATCAAGTCTTACCTTGAAGAGAGAGCTCAAGTTGTGTCCATTGCTGGTGCTCAGTCCGATCGGCAGACCCTTTCTTGCGGAGTCCCTCAGGGCTCGGTCCTGGGTCCTGTTCTCTTTACAACATACACACTACCATTGGGTGACATTGCTAGAAAACACAACATCCAGTTCCATTTCTATGCTGACGATGTACAGCTTTATTTGGCATTTTCACGTGGATCTGATGCCTCTACACGTTTCAACCAGATGCATGATTGTCTTTGTGATCTCCAGTCATGGATGAGTCACAATTTTCTGCATTTAAATGCCTAAAAAACACAATTCATCGTACTTGGATCTCGTTTTGATCATTTTAATTTCATTTCACCACATCTCACCGTCATTGACCAGGATTTGATGGTCTCCAACTCTGCTCGCAACTTGGGAGTCGTGTTTGACCGCCTGTTCAATATGAATGCCCATATCTCAAGTTTGTGCAGAAGTGCTAATTTCCACCTACGCAACATAAACAGAATCCGCAAATACATTTCAATAGATGTGGCAAAGACAGTCATCCACGCGTTTGTCTCTTCACGTCTTGATTGTTGCAATGCTCTACTAGTTGGCCTCCCTGCAACATCTATATCTCGCCTGCAACGTGTCCTAAACAACGCAGCTCGAGTCATTGTCCGACAAGGGAAATACGACCACATTTCGCCCGTTCTGAGAGAGCTTCTGGCTGCCGATAAGTAAGAGGATCTGCTTTAAAGACCAAACAAAATGCCCCCCACCACCCCTCTCCATTTTAAACATCGTGTATTTATTAGTACATTACCTTAATGCCGGATTTTTAACATTTTCTTGTATTGTAAAAAAAAAACGAAATTCGCGGCGAAAAAACACTCCACAGAAAAGCCGTCCAGAAACATAAGCGCCTGTAACCGATGGTGGCAGCAAACATATTGATCAAAATAGTGACGTAGCTAGACGTGTGAGCCAGTAACACGACCATTACTTGCCTGCAACCGCGCTGGAAGTTTGACAAGTTATATTTTAAGTTTTACACATCCGATTAAAACACAGTAAACAGTCGTAGATAGAGCGCAATCTAAAGACGACATTAGTCTTAAAATAAAACATGGTTCCCACGTGGCTGTGCACCTCAAAAGGTTGAAAGGTCAGCAGTTATATCACCAACATCACCAACGCACCCACGTTCTGTGTGTGCCCGCATGTACGACTCGTCGTCGTGTGTTACGTGTGTGAGTTGTATACACCTGACGACCACCACCATTCTCTCACACGTGAAATGTACACACCGTAAAAATGGCAACGTTCCGCTTTTCGCGATCAACGTGTGTGTGTTTTTACATATGGAATATCAGAATTTGAAGGGATTTTACCAAGAGTTTTAGGTACAGACTTCATCTGTTGTTAACAGAGGCATTTTTTTCAATTCCAAAGGTATGTAGTGATTATTTTTAATCACTTTTGCAACGTAACATTTCCTTCATGTCCTTCCAAACAACAATGTTTTTAATTTGTGTTGATCTGTTTTGTTTTCAACTTCAAGGCATCTATCTAATCAATTTGGGGGAAAAACCCCCAAATAAGCCCTACAAGTAACGCAAGAAAATAATCACAACTAAAGTTATCTGAGGATTTATAGGTACGGCCGGGAATTTTGATAATTTCCGCGGTGCGATGATGAGGAGGATCAGAGCGTATTTCCGAATCCTTACTCTCCCCCATATCACAGAAATGTATTAAATTTTAACGACACAATTTTTTAGAACACCATGAAACTTGTGTTAAATTCACTCAAGGATTTCATTCACTGAATGTAAGTTTTTGTATAGTAAGTTTCACATGAAAATTAGGAAAGTTATTGTTGTTTTGTGCTGCTAAAAGTCGGTTGTGTGACGACTTTCACATTCCCATTTTACACCCATGCTATTTTCTTGTATACACAACACGACGCGGCGCAGTAAACAGTCGTTTAGTTGTTTCACACGTCCAGCTACGTCATCCTGAAAGCCTCTCGGAAAGTGTCCCCGACGGCTTTTGTTTCATTTTCTGCTGCGCGCAGGCACATGCGAAGCACTTTTAAATAATTTTTTTCGGGGTAAATAAAAATTATGAAACCACTATGTTTGGGTTTTTTGTACTAATAAATGTGTAATGCTCAAACTGGTGAAAATTTTTGGGACCATTTTGTGCCCTCTTTAAGATTTGCCTCCTCGTCTTTAAGATCCTGCACGGTCGTGCTCCTCGGTATCTCCGTGAGCTTATCTCCATCAAGCAATCTGGTCGAACTCTAAGATCTTCCGGTTCTTTTCTGTTGGTAGAACCGAGAGCAAGAACTGTTCGCTATGGTCAGCGTGCCTTTGTCAAAGCTGCACCTGCTATCTGGAACAAGCTTCCTGCAACACTACGTCAAACTTCATCTCTGGACATATTCAAGAAGAAACTGAAAACTCATTTGCTTTGCTAGTTATCTTATTTTCTTTAGCTGTTTACTTTTGTGTGTAGGCGCCTTGATCGGGTTTTCCGGATAAGTGCGCCATATAAATCTATATTATTATTATTATTATTATCAAGCTTGAGAGAGCACATCGGGATGGACCAAAAACACCGGGTCGTCCACAACATCTCCTGTTCAAGCTGGACCAAGACAAAGTTACGATCCTTCGTCAGCAGCGAAAGGTCTAGGCTGACACCCCGTACCTTTGCACCGAGGATTTGACCAGACAAGATTTGGAAGGTAAACGCTGTTGGAGCCGGGAGGTTTCAACAGCCCACACGGAAGGATATAAATACATATTTGTTACTGGTAAGTGGCGGAACAACACAGTGGTCTTGCTGCATTCTACAAAGTTTGATGCTCCACAACCTTGCCCCTACCACAGCAGCACCATACTCTACTAATCATCGCACTTAACGCTTTCATTTCAATTCACCACTAAAATGTCCTTTGTTTGTTTATAGTCCGGGAGCCCGGCGGGGTTTATTGAAAATATTTAGTGCAAAAGGTTTGAAGTGTGGGCTATGCAGCACCCCCCGGGGGAACCTTAAAATGTGAATTCTTAAGTGCACCGAGTGGTGCGTTGGGAGGGGGAGCCCCCTAAACTCACCCCAAAAGTCGATTTAATGAAAATGTTGAGTGCAAGCTAAATTTCTTCATTTCTAAAGTTCAACTCATCGTTGTTGTAGTCAACGGCTATCCGCATCCGAAATCATCAGTTCGCACTCGGCTGTTCAGTCGCATCATGGAGGTGGGCCAATTATTAATTCGTTTTAACGAATTATTAATTCGTTTTAACGGATTACTATGTTCCCCAGGCATGAGCGTCCACCGACGGAACTACTTAATAAACTTGTTTTATTACCCCGCGCTTTGCTGGTTTATAATAGAAGTAGTATCTATTTGTTACTTATTTTAGTCAACATTGATTCACCCGTTGTAATAATTATTCTTTTGTGTATGTAAATATTTTCTAATAATATTTTTGTTTAGCCCTACATTCCATTTTCCCGTACTTTGTATCTATAATTTACACTCATTCACTTTTTCTCGTTTACTTGTTGAAATGATTCAAGAGGCCATTAATATTCCATATGTACTTTTGAAAGATTAGCATTGAAGTTAACTACATTTGCAGTAAACAAAAAAATAATAATATTCAAACACATGACAAGTCAATACAAACAACTGACAACCAGCTTTTTGAAATGTCCAACTGTTTTTATTTTCTAAATGGACAGTTACAATATTCCTAATTCTAATTCAATTAAAAACTCCCATTTATTTACATCCTTCATGAAATAATTATTTTAAACAATACATAACAAAAGAAAACGAATTCAAGAAGTATTCATGAATCCAGTTTTACAAGACAGAAAATAAAATAAGTATGCAGGCCACAAACTAGAAGCCAGAGGGCTCGTCGTGCGAGTGCCTGGCGGACAGAAAACCCTAGCCGGGGGACACATTCCCCTAGGGGATTCTGTCCCCCCCCCCCCCCCCCCCCGGACCGTACGTTTGTGCGGGGGGCCCTGTGACACCGGCAAATGCCAAATCAACGCACCTTGTGCCTGTATCCACGCATACACAACCCTCCAATCAGCGTGCGTTCTGCTAAGCACCGCCCGATGCGTCAGCTACTGCTACTTGCAATGCGCACTCTGTTGACCAACAGAGAATAGGTTATTCCCTCCATTGATATTCGCTACCAGTTAATTGCTTTAATTTACTTACAAATATATTTTCTTATCTATTATTAGTGGGATTTGAAGCTTTGCATGGGGGAGTATAACTGAGAGAGGTTTGCGGTAACACCATGTTAAAATCTCTTTTGAGTAACTGTTGGTTCTGAAAAGAACCGGTGGTTAACGACTCAACGTTTCGATCAGTATGCTCTGATCGTCTTCAGGAGAATGCTGGACTCTGTTGCTGGATGCTGCTTATGTACTGCCTTGTAGGGGATTAACTGGGAGTGGGCTTAGCTCAGTGATGCACGAAGGCGGGAACAGGAACTGGATAAGCTGGACTTAGCTCAATGAAGCATGTAGGCTGGAGCTGGGACTAAACCTAAACTCAAACCCATTGGGAGTGGGTAGGGAGTGTGTGCTCACTGAACTGAATCAGTTGTAGATATTTAAAAAAAGCACAGGGAGGGTGAGGGAACCTAGAGGAGACTGAGGGTAAAGAAGACCCAAGTCTGACCTTGATATAGGAGATCCTTTAGTCGGGAAGAGTGGTAGCCAAATGTCACTGATGTGGAAGCCTATGTCTTGAGGAACTGTGTTGTTCTTGTTTTGGCGACCCCAACCAGAAACATGTTTGCCAACTAGACTTGACTCAAGTCCCAATCCCCTGCAGAGTCCTTTTATGTTCAGTCCCATCGCTTAACGTCAGATTTTTTTTTGCACTGCACCAATATGCCGCGCAGCGGGATAGGAACTTGACAATCCCGCAGTTTCCTGATAATGTAAATTTATTCACTTATGCATAGGCCTATGTAAACTTTTCTGCTAGATACATATTGTCCAAACGCGTTTAAAAAGAAGATTCGTTGATTTTATTTATTTATTTATTTATTTTATTTGATTTAAATTATTTATTTATTTATTTTTTATTTTTTGGGGGAGGTAAAGTACTTGGTTTAGGATCGAAATATGTGCATTTACCCATTTTGGTAGATTTGCCAATATCAACATGTGGAAGTATAAGATGCGACTCCGTCAAGTCCCATTCTTGTGACCACAATAGCTTCATTTTGACGGTGAGGGCACACTGCCTTACGGCTTGGCCACGGTAAGCTTGCCTAGGGACCTTGTACGAGAACGGGACTTGAATCAAGTCAATTATGCTAACAGACTTCCGTCTTCCGTTCCTGTTGCTCCAGTTGCCTGGAAACTCCATACTCCCACTTCTTCTGTCCCCGTTCCTGTGCCTATGGTTGCCCCTCTCCAGTGCCCCATCGCATGTTCCCAGGCCCCATAGGTTCTATTTCTGTGCCAGGCCCTCGTTAACCTCGTTTCCCATCCCCGTGAATTATTCTGTATACATGTTATATTTTGAGGAGAATAGACTGTGCAAGTCTCGCGCGTAAGCGAACTTCCGGGACCATCGTGGTCCCAACCATATGGAGTTTTACCTTGGCAATATTTTATTTCGTCTATAATTTTAGTTTAACCCTATCAGTACCACGGGCGACAAATGGCACATATTTGGGGTCATTCTTCCCGACCAGGGCTCCATATGGCACCTTGTCAAATGTATTGTTTAACAACCAGTGGCGCTTATTGGTCCCCACCCATAATGCTTATTGAGAAAGTAACAAGGGCGCCCTCTATTGGCGAATTCGTTAATCCCATTGTTATTTATAGCGTCCCCCCGGCCGCGGACCTGTTGGCGCGCATTCATTCAAACGAACAAGTGGCTGCAACATTATGGACGGCGATAGAAATGCAGAAATTTTGGCCGAGATATTTGCAGACAGCGACTCGGAAGGAGGGGAGATCGACTCGGAAGGAGGGGAGATCGACTCGGAAGGGGAGATCGACTCGGAAGGGGAGATCGACACGCAGGATGGTGGTGAATCAACCTCCAGCGAATCGGCGAGCGAGGTGGAGCAGGTAAGCACGATGTTTTTAGGGAGTAGGTCATGACCGTGCATGCAGTTAGAGGGCAGGAATAACTTGGGCATAAATTTGTCCAAAAGTACCCCTTTTTACATTGGCTTTTAATTTGATTTAGGACAATGGCTCTTAAAGGTACATAGAACAATAAAATGGCGTTTCTGCGGGCGTTCTGAATTATTAAGTTTGTCACTTAAAGTTATGATGTGTAGACTCGGGCAACAATGAATACAAAAAGACCATCAACGATGGGCCACCATTGGCGGCCATGTTGGATGTAAAGAATTATCCCATAATGGTTTGCGGAAGGGCGCCCTCTGTTGGTGCAACGCAATGAATTAACCCTCGGTTAAGATACCAGCGCTATCTAAGTGTTATTATTATTATTGGCGATAAGGACTATTACACTAAAAAGCACAAAAACAATGGGAAAGTTAATTACCACAATTTGACATGGCAACTGCATGCACACCCCTCCCCCACTTCTTTCCCCTTCCCCCACCCCTTTCCCTTCTCACCCCTTCCCCCACCCCTTTCCCTTCTCACCCCTTCCCCACCCCCTTGCCCTATATTTGTGGAACGAGAAGGTTACATAATAAAATTTTCATCAATCTGGGTCCTCAAATAACTCTGCATATAGCACACTTTACGTAAAGTGATAGATCTACAGCGCCCTGATGCATATTGCCTCTTCCCTCTTTCCTACTGCAGGAAAACGCTAAATCTACACGGAAGAAACCAGACTTCAGATCGGGTTGGAAAGAGATCGGTCGTCTCAACAGGAAGCCGATGCAATTCACCGGAGATGCCGGCCCCACCAGTGATTTTACAGGACTTTCTGCAACACAGGTATTCCAGTTGTTCTTTTGCAGTACGGTTTGGGATATGCTTGTAGACGAAACAAACCGCTACGCAGAACAAAGTGCTTCACAAACGTCCTGGACCCCCACTCACTTAAATGAAATGATGGCATTTGTCGCACTCCTGCTTGCTATGGGTATCAACAAGTCACCTCAGTACAGCATGTACTGGTCAACATCTGAAGTTCTACTCACGCCATTGTATCCATCCATTATGTCCAGAAATAGATTTAGTTCCATTATGAGATTTTTTCACCTGTCTGACAACCAGTTGCCTCAACCAGCCTCTGGATGTGACAAGCTTAAGAAAGTTAGGCCTTTGCTGGATGTCATCCTCCCCAAATTTCGCAACCTGTATTACCCTGGACAGAACTTATCTCCTGATGAGAGTATGATCAAATTTAAGGGAAGAATCGGGTTTCTACAGTACATGCCCAGAAAACCGGTCAAATGGGGAATGAAGGCATTCTCTTTGAATGAGTCGGAGACTGGTTACACGTGCTCTTGGGTATTGTACACAGGAGCTGCTCCCAAGGAGACGAAGACTTCACAAAGGCCACCTGTAAATACCGAATCATCCCCAGCAAAATGCCATCCCTCTGACCTAACCATCCCAGGAGAAGTCGTCCTTGAACTTGTAAATGGATTTGAACATAAAGGACATGTAATTTATTGTGATAATTACTTTAACAGGCCAGCTCTGGTATCAAAAATGGACAACCTAGGATTTGGATGTAGTGGGCCTGTGCGTTATACGGCACTGGGCATACCTCGTGCAGCACACCCAAAGACAAATGGAATGAAAAAGGGAGATGACCCCAAATTTTATGAGAAGGCTGGTCAGTTATGCATTGTTTGGCGTGATAACAAAAATGTTGTATTCCTAACAAATGTAGGCGATTGCCAAGTAATAATGAAAAAAATTCGGTGTAAGAAAAGCGAAAGTGGATTGCGTGAAATTGCTAAGCCAAAATCTATAGATTACTACAACAAATTCATGGGAGGAACAGATCTCGCTAATCAAATTTGTCAGTACTACACGCATACACACAGAAGTTTGAAATGGTGGAAACGGGTGTTTTTTTGTTTGTTGAACATATGTATGCTCAATGCTACGGTAATTTTCAACAGCATACCAACAAATAAGCATGTCAGTAATCTTGACTTCCGTATTCAAGTTATAGACGGCTTGCTCACGGGTTGGGAGCGTTCTACAATGCTGCGTTGTAGACGATCCAATGCGAATAACCTTCCTGTTGGGATGATAGAGAAAATGCATTATCCTGGCAAAAACCCTTCCGGAAGAAAACGTGACTGCATCGTTTGTAGTAACCGTCGATTACACAAGAGAAAACAAACGAGGATGATTTGCAAACAATGTACATATCCAATGTGCGTCGTTCCTTGCTTTGAGAATTACCATACATTGCACTTGGTTTAAATTTATGGCATAAATAAATATGTAGCTCCATATTTGTAGGCATTTTTAACAATAGCCCCCAGCCCCCCCCCCCTGCCCCCCTGCCCCCCCTGCCCCCCCCCCTGCCCCCCCTGCCCCCCCTGCCCCCCCTGCCCCCCCTGCCCCCCCTGCCCCCCCTGCCCCCCCTGCCCCCCCTGCCCCCCCTGCCCCCCCTGCCCCCCCTGCCCCCCCTGCCCCCCCTGCCCCCCCTGCCCCCCCTGCCCCCCCTGCCCCCCCTGCCCCCCCTGCCCCCCCTGCCCCCCCTGCCCCCCCTGCCCCCCCTGCCCCCCCTGCCCCCCCTGCCCCCCCTGCCCCCCCTGCCCCCCCTGCCCCCCCTGCCCCCCCTGCCCCCCCTGCCCCCCCTGCCCCCCCTGCCCCCCCTGCCCCCCCTGCCCCCCCTGCCCCCCCTGCCCCCCCTGCCCCCCCTGCCCCCCCTGCCCCCCCTGCCCCCCCTGCCCCCCCTGCCCCCCCTGCCCCCCCTATTCAATGTTGCCGCCAAAAATGTGTTCGTGTGTCCGCAATCCAAGGCAACTTTGAAAGAGGGGGGGAGGGGGAGGGGGAGGGGGAGGGGGGAAGGGGGTGGTCGTTTGTCAACACTTTTTTGTGGTTCATTTGTATTTAATGTCCTTCAATAAATAGTTCAGTGACATAAAATTATGTACATTTGGTCGTTTGTCAACACTTTTTTGTGGTTCATTTGTATTTAATGTCCTTCAATAAATAGTTCTGTGACATAAAATGATTTAGATTTGGTGGTATGCTATAATGCTATTTGATTTACTGACACCATGGAGGATTAGACTGTATGCCTGTACAGTGCATACAATACACATGAAAAATCACTCACTGCACATTGGGGGCGCTCTTCATTAAAATCCACACAAATTCGTTGGTGCAGAAGCATTGTGAGGGGTAACACACTGCTGGTATGCAAGGTCCTACTGTGAAATATTTGCTGGTAATGATAGGGTTAACTGGGTGAAACTAAATGTCTCAAAGTTGATTGGGAACAGCATAATTACGTATAGAAATGTTCTGGAGAGGCACTGTACATACCATCAATATGCTATTCATTTATTACGATAAATTATTGCTATTAAATTTTTTGACATTTATAGTAATTATCATAACAATAACTAGTGTTGGCAAAATTACAGTACTCGATACACAAATGTCTCAGTGGGAAATATACCAAACGGGACAAATGCAAATATGTGTTATTTACATACAGATTTGAACGCAAACAAACCAGACTCCCTGCGTGGAGAGTGTGGTCCACACTCTCCACGCAGGGAGTCTAGTTTATTTCATTTGAATCTGTATGTGAAACCAAAAAGAGCCAAGATTTAACTTAAGCACTAATCAAATTAAATTGCTAAGCAAAGTGTGATGTCACAATACTGTCAACACATCAATAGATGAATCTTTGTGCTTTTGTCAATTCTAGCCCAGTTGCTTTAGCTTGATACCCAATTAGACCCCCTGCACCGGCCGCCATCGCTGATGAAACAGCTCGCAGTAAGAGCTATTATTGGCTGAGAGTGCTGTGTTGCCAAATTATTTTTTTTGGACAAAGATGGCTGTCAATGCATCATGAAACTGGCCCCTGGGTGGATTTCACAAAGCACTAAGATTCATCTGAAAGATGAGTTGTCAGTATCACCACAGTGATTTGTATTGTGACATCACACTTTGCTTAGCAATTACAATTTATTTGCAGCTCAGATCAATCTTACAGATTCGAACGAAATACACTAGACTCCCTGCGTGGAGAGTGTGGTCCCGACACTCTCCACGCAGGGAGTATAGTTTCTTTCGTTCGATTCTGTATACATGAAATATCAAGGGTGTAAAATTGTTGGGTTTATAATGTAATGCTAAATATATATATTTTCATTTTGGCAACTTAAATCCGGAAAACAATATTACTTCACAAATGTTAACGACCCCGCACCTATCCTTTAAATTACCACACCCCTCTTAAAACAATGGTTTGTACACCCCCCTAAACAAATATTTTTTTATAACCATATAACACCGGGATTAGACTCCCTCATCTTTACGATTCAAGTGAATATGGTTAAATTTTATGTGCAATCCACCAATAAAAATTATTCCAAAAATGGCGGTTACACAGGACTTCAGGTTTTATGTCCCATCCGAAGGACAACACATTTGGGGTAAAGTGTCTTGCTTAGGGACAAAAGTTGTTGAAATGCAGAACCCAGTTCCGCACCCGCAACCACCCCCCACCTATAATTTTTATGCCCACCCTCCCCCCTTAAATTTTGTTTATGGATAACGGGACAACACTCCCTGATCTTAACGATTAAAGTGCCCACACCCCCCTTTATAATTGGTGTGAAATCTGCATCATTACCGCTACATGTCGATTTGTCAAAGTGTCAAAAATATGGGTGTATAGAACTTGTTACTTGCCTAACCTATTTTTATGACAATCCCCAACCACCACGTTCTATGTACTAGTCTTAGTCAATTAGGAATATGGGGTCCCCATGCACTCAGTGTATTCAATAACAACTGCCTTTAATTTGACCTTTTTACTGTATAATAAATACATACTTCCAATGTGAGTAGTATAAATATTAATACGTCACTGATTTTGTACCTTCTTTTTGCTTTGCAAATATGCTGGCCAGTATTACTTTATATTCTATTAAATGGAAGGTGGAATGATTTATTAACTCTTTGGCTCCGGAATTAAATTGTAGATTTTTGCGCGTTTGTACGTAAATAATTTTAGGGAAATCAGCAACAACATGGAAATGAAGGTAAAGCAGTGCACAATAAGTTCCCCAAAAATGAGTCTTTTCTGTGGCTCACATAATGTTGTTTTTATGTGGCTCACAGAAATGTCCCGTTCCCTACGGAAAGCCGCTCACAGCGGATCGTTGACGTCAGTGTAGATAATTCGGGGAATCCACATGACGTGTGCCCTGAATTACCTACACTGATGTCAACGAGCCGCTGTGAGCGGCTTTCCGTAGGGAACGGGACATTTCTGTGAGCCGCTGTGAGCGGCTCGCCGTAGCGAAATAGTTAATAACTACTGGGTTTTAAGTCGGCCCTCATGACAACAATGATTATTGGATGTTATATAATCTGGGTGCATGGGGAGCCCATGTTCCCACTGAACAGGATGTTAAGCTCCATAATCGGTGTAAATGTATCAACACTCAATATATTGGCATTTCGATTCCATTTCGAATCCTGTGACAATGTGATCAATCATCGTTATCATTATTATCAAGTGTCAAATGTGCAAAGCAAGAGGCGCATGCAGATATGTGCTTCTGTTGCTCCTGTGGAATTTGAAATGAAAAAGTGAATGTCTTCCACCGCACAGACATCATCTCGGTCTCAAGCTCATCAATAGAGGCACCATTAACATACACAAATGGCCGCTTTCCAGTGCAAAAGATCGGTGTGTCCTTATCAAAAGTTATATCTTTGGCATAATGGGTCTTAGGCGCTGGGAAATGGACCGTTTGCCCTTCCAATAACAAAAGCATATCATGCCAAGCTAGTACTTTTGGTGACCATCGGAAATCATTTAAAAATACTACCTCGCTTAACTCTGCTCCGACCCACGCAAATGTACCCGTTGCAGGGTTAGTAAATGTTTTATATATCTCATTTAATGGATTCAACAAGAAAGTTTTTCCACAGTTGGCTGGCCCTACTAGCATTATGTTTCTATATTTTCCTCGTCCCTTTGTTAACAATAAATACATACTATTTGCAAATGTACTCATCTGAATCCCATTTTGGGAAAGTATATATTTGGCACTATCCAGCCAGACTCCATTGCAAGTGCAGCCATCCTGGGAAGCTTTTTGTAGGATCCCCAGTCTACTACGCCGGGCTCTTTGCAGTGTTTCTTCGGCATCTTGTAGTTGCCATGCAGTCTGTGGAAGTATTATAAAGGACAGACCGTTATAAGAAATGTGGACACATATCAGTCTGGCAATAAGGCCATTCACCATACCAATCGTGCCTGCGTGAAACAGCCGGTTTCCTCCTCTAATTAGCTTTGACTAGCTTACCCAGGATTCGTAGCGATTTCAGTATCGCGCATGCACATTCCCATCGGAAGGTCAAATGTCATTTCAGAAACATTTGTTGTTTCACTCATGTGCGATTGGAATGGTTATTGGGCTTATTGATGACAGGCATGCAATATTGATGAATCAAGGTCACAATAATGTTACTTATGAAGACTTCATGCAATAAGCCAGTTACATATTTCTACCGTGCATTGTTCAAAAGGGCTACCTTTTCAAAAGTGACATATGAAATTTTACGATGGGAAGCGTGCAAGAGATAGCGAACTCGCTACAAATCCTGGGTAAGGTCAAATAACAGTTTGGATTGGCGTGGATGGTCAAAACATCAAATTGGCTTATCTTATTGAAGGTGATGGTGTCACAACAAATCATATGGCCAAAACTGTGTGCCTTATTGAACATTTAGTTTTAACGGTTCCATATGACCAATTTGATTATAGGTATAATCATTTCCAAACACTTAAATGATTACCCCTGTCAATAATAATGTCTATATTATGCCTTCAACCGTCGACTTTTTTTGGAGCCCAACCAAATGTAACTACTTGAAATGTTTGACGATTTATTGCAGCTCAATAATTGAAGCTAACCATATAAATAAAAGTATACATTTGTGGAAAGCTGTATTTATGCTCTTTAATTTGATGCTAAAATCAGGAGAATGTGAGGTGGTTGAGAAGGTCATTACCTCCATATTATCATTTGTTTATTGATTTTTTATTTATTTATGATGCTTCCAAATCCAGCAGGCAGCAGCAGCATGCCAAAAGTGCATCAGTCACACTGTTACCTGTCTGGATCGTGGGAGAAATCTCCCTCATCGCTGTCAGAATTATTAAATATTTCCCCTAGCACATCAGCTACAGAGACCCTACCTTGGGCACCATTTGCAAAACAAAATCTCCTAAAACAGTCAAGAAGTTGCTCCAAAATGGCCAATTTGACCGTCGATCAAAATGTCTGCAAGTGTAGTACTAGTACTAGTAGTACTACTACTAGACTGTGTAACTTCAAAATTGCACACAACCAACTCGACACACACAATAACAACAATAATGGCGTGCGCGCATTGACTTAAAGTTTACACTGTCCCCCATCATAATTATATAAAAAAATAGAGTTGCTTAAGTAGTACCAGCGAAGACGCAATCACGTGGGCCCAATTTCATCGAGCTGCATAATGAGGTGTAGATAAGTTGTGACGTATTGATGCCGGACGTGCAGTGTAAACTAATGGTAGACCTACATGTATGTTCATAATTATTGGTTAACACTGCACTTTTGGCTCAAATACGTAACATTTACCAACAGGATAAACGCATAATCTATACGTCATTGTATTACATGAAAGAATGGGATAATACCTCTATAGTTTCCTCTGTAACCTTTCGACCCCGGTTAAGAATGAACTTAGCCAGATCTGTATCTCCTTCCTGCCGTTGTTGCGATGCAAAAGCCATTAGTTCAAGATGGTTCTTCAGTCCTTTTGCTATGACGATTTCGCCGACATCATATGGAGTCAGTCGCTTACGGCCGCGGCCCCTTCCTCCACGCCCACGGATGTTCAAATTCTTGTCTGACCCTTGGTGGTCTGCAGGGTGCGCACCGGGCGACAGTGGCTGTGAATGGTCCGCGTTACTCTGTGAAGTCCGTGCGACAACTATTTGCGAAGCAACATTGGTCGGAGGCAAATTCAAATCAGGATGACTGTCTGATTTGATGAATTCTAAATCTTCTTTAATGACATATTGCCACGCACTATAATAATTGTGGTGTATGGACGAGAAGTTCACATTCATTCCGTAGTGGTGAGATAAATAGTTCCGAATGTTTAACCATCTTTGGGTTTTATTAAGTTTAATGCACATATGAAAATGTATTGCTCCATCCAAGTGGTATTCCTGGCTACATGCCCAGTGAATAACCGTTGCAGTCCCGCATACGTTAAAACCGTCCACTACTTTATCGGCAAAATCGTTACGGGTTGCAGCTATATTAGGTTGTGCTTTACTATAGGTTATCAGATAAATTTGCCTTACTTGCCGAGTACCCAGATTAGCAGACATAGTAAAACACGGATGACTACGAAAAACAAATGATATAAGCCAGCATAATCACAAACACACTACTGCAATATGTCCAAATGAAATAAACTCCCAAACAAGGGTGATGCACTTTATATACAGTCGTTTGACTGTAGAACATTGCCCTGGAATGTCGCATGTTCCCCCTGTTTTCAATGCACTGACCACATAATGAGTATTGCACGTGATACCGCACTTAACCCTTCGGAACGCTTAACCATGTAAATTATCCACAAACTTCCAGTCCAATACCGTACCAGTGTCGGTTTACCATCCAAAAGTGTAATAAAGAGTTTATAGTATGTTTTATTTTACTTCTCCAATAAGGTCAACCGACAAGCTTTACCTTTAATCTCCTTTGTTTCAACACCTGACGTGATTGTTCGAAAAACTACATACAATAGTTATGTAACGCGTAGACTTTTATCTTTTCATTTGGTTGACCGTCCATGGTCAGTTAACCCTATCAGTACCACGGGCGACAAATGGCACATATTTGGGGTCATTCTTCCCGACCAGGGCTCCATATGGCACCTTGTCAAATGTATTGTTTAACAACCAGTGGCGCTTATTGGTCCCCACCCATAATGCTTATTGAGAAAGTAACAAGGGCGCCCTCTATTGGCGAATTCGTTAATCCCATTGTTATTTATAGCGTCCCCCCGGCCGCGGACCTGTTGGCGCGCATTCATTCAAACGAACAAGTGGCTGCAACATTATGGACGGCGATAGAAATGCAGAAATTTTGGCCGAGATATTTGCAGACAGCGACTCGGAAGGAGGGGAGATCGACTCGGAAGGAGGGGAGATCGACTCGGAAGGGGAGATCGACTCGGAAGGGGAGATCGACACGCAGGATGGTGGTGAATCAACCTCCAGCGAATCGGCGAGCGAGGTGGAGCAGGTAAGCACGATGTTTTTAGGGAGTAGGTCATGACCGTGCATGCAGTTAGAGGGCAGGAATAACTTGGGCATAAATTTGTCCAAAAGTACCCCTTTTTACATTGGCTTTTAATTTGATTTAGGACAATGGCTCTTAAAGGTACATAGAACAATAAAATGGCGTTTCTGCGGGCGTTCTGAATTATTAAGTTTGTCACTTAAAGTTATGATGTGTAGACTCGGGCAACAATGAATACAAAAAGACCATCAACGATGGGCCACCATTGGCGGCCATGTTGGATGTAAAGAATTATCCCATAATGGTTTGCGGAAGGGCGCCCTCTGTTGGTGCAACGCAATGAATTAACCCTCGGTTAAGATACCAGCGCTATCTAAGTGTTATTATTATTATTGGCGATAAGGACTATTACACTAAAAAGCACAAAAACAATGGGAAAGTTAATTACCACAATTTGACATGGCAACTGCATGCACACCCCTCCCCCACTTCTTTCCCCTTCCCCCACCCCTTTCCCTTCTCACCCCTTCCCCCACCCCTTTCCCTTCTCACCCCTTCCCCACCCCCTTGCCCTATATTTGTGGAACGAGAAGGTTACATAATAAAATTTTCATCAATCTGGGTCCTCAAATAACTCTGCATATAGCACACTTTACGTAAAGTGATAGATCTACAGCGCCCTGATGCATATTGCCTCTTCCCTCTTTCCTACTGCAGGAAAACGCTAAATCTACACGGAAGAAACCAGACTTCAGATCGGGTTGGAAAGAGATCGGTCGTCTCAACAGGAAGCCGATGCAATTCACCGGAGATGCCGGCCCCACCAGTGATTTTACAGGACTTTCTGCAACACAGGTATTCCAGTTGTTCTTTTGCAGTACGGTTTGGGATATGCTTGTAGACGAAACAAACCGCTACGCAGAACAAAGTGCTTCACAAACGTCCTGGACCCCCACTCACTTAAATGAAATGATGGCATTTGTCGCACTCCTGCTTGCTATGGGTATCAACAAGTCACCTCAGTACAGCATGTACTGGTCAACATCTGAAGTTCTACTCACGCCATTGTATCCATCCATTATGTCCAGAAATAGATTTAGTTCCATTATGAGATTTTTTCACCTGTCTGACAACCAGTTGCCTCAACCAGCCTCTGGATGTGACAAGCTTAAGAAAGTTAGGCCTTTGCTGGATGTCATCCTCCCCAAATTTCGCAACCTGTATTACCCTGGACAGAACTTATCTCCTGATGAGAGTATGATCAAATTTAAGGGAAGAATCGGGTTTCTACAGTACATGCCCAGAAAACCGGTCAAATGGGGAATGAAGGCATTCTCTTTGAATGAGTCGGAGACTGGTTACACGTGCTCTTGGGTATTGTACACAGGAGCTGCTCCCAAGGAGACGAAGACTTCACAAAGGCCACCTGTAAATACCGAATCATCCCCAGCAAAATGCCATCCCTCTGACCTAACCATCCCAGGAGAAGTCGTCCTTGAACTTGTAAATGGATTTGAACATAAAGGACATGTAATTTATTGTGATAATTACTTTAACAGGCCAGCTCTGGTATCAAAAATGGACAACCTAGGATTTGGATGTAGTGGGCCTGTGCGTTATACGGCACTGGGCATACCTCGTGCAGCACACCCAAAGACAAATGGAATGAAAAAGGGAGATGACCCCAAATTTTATGAGAAGGCTGGTCAGTTATGCATTGTTTGGCGTGATAACAAAAATGTTAGGGTTAACTGGGTGAAACTAAATGTCTCAAAGTTGATTGGGAACAGCATAATTACGTATAGAAATGTTCTGGAGAGGCACTGTACATACCATCAATATGCTATTCATTTATTACGATAAATTATTGCTATTAAATTTTTTGACATTTATAGTAATTATCATAACAATAACTAGTGTTGGCAAAATTACAGTACTCGATACACAAATGTCTCAGTGGGAAATATACCAAACGGGACAAATGCAAATATGTGTTATTTACATACAGATTTGAACGCAAACAAACCAGACTCCCTGCGTGGAGAGTGTGGTCCACACTCTCCACGCAGGGAGTCTAGTTTATTTCATTTGAATCTGTATGTGAAACCAAAAAGAGCCAAGATTTAACTTAAGCACTAATCAAATTAAATTGCTAAGCAAAGTGTGATGTCACAATACTGTCAACACATCAATAGATGAATCTTTGTGCTTTTGTCAATTCTAGCCCAGTTGCTTTAGCTTGATACCCAATTAGACCCCCTGCACCGGCCGCCATCGCTGATGAAACAGCTCGCAGTAAGAGCTATTATTGGCTGAGAGTGCTGTGTTGCCAAATTATTTTTTTTGGACAAAGATGGCTGTCAATGCATCATGAAACTGGCCCCTGGGTGGATTTCACAAAGCACTAAGATTCATCTGAAAGATGAGTTGTCAGTATCACCACAGTGATTTGTATTGTGACATCACACTTTGCTTAGCAATTACAATTTATTTGCAGCTCAGATCAATCTTACAGATTCGAACGAAATACACTAGACTCCCTGCGTGGAGAGTGTGGTCCCGACACTCTCCACGCAGGGAGTATAGTTTCTTTCGTTCGATTCTGTATACATGAAATATCAAGGGTGTAAAATTGTTGGGTTTATAATGTAATGCTAAATATATATATTTTCATTTTGGCAACTTAAATCCGGAAAACAATATTACTTCACAAATGTTAACGACCCCGCACCTATCCTTTAAATTACCACACCCCTCTTAAAACAATGGTTTGTACACCCCCCTAAACAAATATTTTTTTATAACCATATAACACCGGGATTAGACTCCCTCATCTTTACGATTCAAGTGAATATGGTTAAATTTTATGTGCAATCCACCAATAAAAATTATTCCAAAAATGGCGGTTACACAGGACTTCAGGTTTTATGTCCCATCCGAAGGACAACACATTTGGGGTAAAGTGTCTTGCTTAGGGACAAAAGTTGTTGAAATGCAGAACCCAGTTCCGCACCCGCAACCACCCCCCACCTATAATTTTTATGCCCACCCTCCCCCCTTAAATTTTGTTTATGGATAACGGGACAACACTCCCTGATCTTAACGATTAAAGTGCCCACACCCCCCTTTATAATTGGTGTGAAATCTGCATCATTACCGCTACATGTCGATTTGTCAAAGTGTCAAAAATATGGGTGTATAGAACTTGTTACTTGCCTAACCTATTTTTATGACAATCCCCAACCACCACGTTCTATGTACTAGTCTTAGTCAATTAGGAATATGGGGTCCCCATGCACTCAGTGTATTCAATAACAACTGCCTTTAATTTGACCTTTTTACTGTATAATAAATACATACTTCCAATGTGAGTAGTATAAATATTAATACGTCACTGATTTTGTACCTTCTTTTTGCTTTGCAAATATGCTGGCCAGTATTACTTTATATTCTATTAAATGGAAGGTGGAATGATTTATTAACTCTTTGGCTCCGGAATTAAATTGTAGATTTTTGCGCGTTTGTACGTAAATAATTTTAGGGAAATCAGCAACAACATGGAAATGAAGGTAAAGCAGTGCACAATAAGTTCCCCAAAAATGAGTCTTTTCTGTGGCTCACATAATGTTGTTTTTATGTGGCTCACAGAAATGTCCCGTTCCCTACGGAAAGCCGCTCACAGCGGATCGTTGACGTCAGTGTAGATAATTCGGGGAATCCACATGACGTGTGCCCTGAATTACCTACACTGATGTCAACGAGCCGCTGTGAGCGGCTTTCCGTAGGGAACGGGACATTTCTGTGAGCCGCTGTGAGCGGCTCGCCGTAGCGAAATAGTTAATAACTACTGGGTTTTAAGTCGGCCCTCATGACAACAATGATTATTGGATGTTATATAATCTGGGTGCATGGGGAGCCCATGTTCCCACTGAACAGGATGTTAAGCTCCATAATCGGTGTAAATGTATCAACACTCAATATATTGGCATTTCGATTCCATTTCGAATCCTGTGACAATGTGATCAATCATCGTTATCATTATTATCAAGTGTCAAATGTGCAAAGCAAGAGGCGCATGCAGATATGTGCTTCTGTTGCTCCTGTGGAATTTGAAATGAAAAAGTGAATGTCTTCCACCGCACAGACATCATCTCGGTCTCAAGCTCATCAATAGAGGCACCATTAACATACACAAATGGCCGCTTTCCAGTGCAAAAGATCGGTGTGTCCTTATCAAAAGTTATATCTTTGGCATAATGGGTCTTAGGCGCTGGGAAATGGACCGTTTGCCCTTCCAATAACAAAAGCATATCATGCCAAGCTAGTACTTTTGGTGACCATCGGAAATCATTTAAAAATACTACCTCGCTTAACTCTGCTCCGACCCACGCAAATGTACCCGTTGCAGGGTTAGTAAATGTTTTATATATCTCATTTAATGGATTCAACAAGAAAGTTTTTCCACAGTTGGCTGGCCCTACTAGCATTATGTTTCTATATTTTCCTCGTCCCTTTGTTAACAATAAATACATACTATTTGCAAATGTACTCATCTGAATCCCATTTTGGGAAAGTATATATTTGGCACTATCCAGCCAGACTCCATTGCAAGTGCAGCCATCCTGGGAAGCTTTTTGTAGGATCCCCAGTCTACTACGCCGGGCTCTTTGCAGTGTTTCTTCGGCATCTTGTAGTTGCCATGCAGTCTGTGGAAGTATTATAAAGGACAGACCGTTATAAGAAATGTGGACACATATCAGTCTGGCAATAAGGCCATTCACCATACCAATCGTGCCTGCGTGAAACAGCCGGTTTCCTCCTCTAATTAGCTTTGACTAGCTTACCCAGGATTCGTAGCGATTTCAGTATCGCGCATGCACATTCCCATCGGAAGGTCAAATGTCATTTCAGAAACATTTGTTGTTTCACTCATGTGCGATTGGAATGGTTATTGGGCTTATTGATGACAGGCATGCAATATTGATGAATCAAGGTCACAATAATGTTACTTATGAAGACTTCATGCAATAAGCCAGTTACATATTTCTACCGTGCATTGTTCAAAAGGGCTACCTTTTCAAAAGTGACATATGAAATTTTACGATGGGAAGCGTGCAAGAGATAGCGAACTCGCTACAAATCCTGGGTAAGGTCAAATAACAGTTTGGATTGGCGTGGATGGTCAAAACATCAAATTGGCTTATCTTATTGAAGGTGATGGTGTCACAACAAATCATATGGCCAAAACTGTGTGCCTTATTGAACATTTAGTTTTAACGGTTCCATATGACCAATTTGATTATAGGTATAATCATTTCCAAACACTTAAATGATTACCCCTGTCAATAATAATGTCTATATTATGCCTTCAACCGTCGACTTTTTTTGGAGCCCAACCAAATGTAACTACTTGAAATGTTTGACGATTTATTGCAGCTCAATAATTGAAGCTAACCATATAAATAAAAGTATACATTTGTGGAAAGCTGTATTTATGCTCTTTAATTTGATGCTAAAATCAGGAGAATGTGAGGTGGTTGAGAAGGTCATTACCTCCATATTATCATTTGTTTATTGATTTTTTATTTATTTATGATGCTTCCAAATCCAGCAGGCAGCAGCAGCATGCCAAAAGTGCATCAGTCACACTGTTACCTGTCTGGATCGTGGGAGAAATCTCCCTCATCGCTGTCAGAATTATTAAATATTTCCCCTAGCACATCAGCTACAGAGACCCTACCTTGGGCACCATTTGCAAAACAAAATCTCCTAAAACAGTCAAGAAGTTGCTCCAAAATGGCCAATTTGACCGTCGATCAAAATGTCTGCAAGTGTAGTACTAGTACTAGTAGTACTACTACTAGACTGTGTAACTTCAAAATTGCACACAACCAACTCGACACACACAATAACAACAATAATGGCGTGCGCGCATTGACTTAAAGTTTACACTGTCCCCCATCATAATTATATAAAAAAATAGAGTTGCTTAAGTAGTACCAGCGAAGACGCAATCACGTGGGCCCAATTTCATCGAGCTGCATAATGAGGTGTAGATAAGTTGTGACGTATTGATGCCGGACGTGCAGTGTAAACTAATGGTAGACCTACATGTATGTTCATAATTATTGGTTAACACTGCACTTTTGGCTCAAATACGTAACATTTACCAACAGGATAAACGCATAATCTATACGTCATTGTATTACATGAAAGAATGGGATAATACCTCTATAGTTTCCTCTGTAACCTTTCGACCCCGGTTAAGAATGAACTTAGCCAGATCTGTATCTCCTTCCTGCCGTTGTTGCGATGCAAAAGCCATTAGTTCAAGATGGTTCTTCAGTCCTTTTGCTATGACGATTTCGCCGACATCATATGGAGTCAGTCGCTTACGGCCGCGGCCCCTTCCTCCACGCCCACGGATGTTCAAATTCTTGTCTGACCCTTGGTGGTCTGCAGGGTGCGCACCGGGCGACAGTGGCTGTGAATGGTCCGCGTTACTCTGTGAAGTCCGTGCGACAACTATTTGCGAAGCAACATTGGTCGGAGGCAAATTCAAATCAGGATGACTGTCTGATTTGATGAATTCTAAATCTTCTTTAATGACATATTGCCACGCACTATAATAATTGTGGTGTATGGACGAGAAGTTCACATTCATTCCGTAGTGGTGAGATAAATAGTTCCGAATGTTTAACCATCTTTGGGTTTTATTAAGTTTAATGCACATATGAAAATGTATTGCTCCATCCAAGTGGTATTCCTGGCTACATGCCCAGTGAATAACCGTTGCAGTCCCGCATACGTTAAAACCGTCCACTACTTTATCGGCAAAATCGTTACGGGTTGCAGCTATATTAGGTTGTACTTTACTATAGGTTATCAGATAAATTTGCCTTACTTGCCGAGTACCCAGATTAGCAGACATAGTAAAACACGGATGACTACGAAAAACAAATGATATAAGCCAGCATAATCACAAACACACTACTGCAATATGTCCAAATGAAATAAACTCCCAAACAAGGGTGATGCACTTTATATACAGTCGTTTGACTGTAGAACATTGCCCTGGAATGTCGCATGTTCCCCCTGTTTTCAATGCACTGACCACATAATGAGTATTGCACGTGATACCGCACTTAACCCTTCGGAACGCTTAACCATGTAAATTATCCACAAACTTCCAGTCCAATACCGTACCAGTGTCGGTTTACCATCCAAAAGTGTAATAAAGAGTTTATAGTATGTTTTATTTTACTTCTCCAATAAGGTCAACCGACAAGCTTTACCTTTAATCTCCTTTGTTTCAACACCTGACGTGATTGTTCGAAAAACTACATACAATAGTTATGTAACGCGTAGACTTTTATCTTTTCATTTGGTTGACCGTCCATGGTCAGTTAACCCTATCAGTACCACGGGCGACAAATGGCACATATTTGGGGTCATTCTTCCCGACCAGGGCTCCATATGGCACCTTGTCAAATGTATTGTTTAACAACCAGTGGCGCTTATTGGTCCCCACCCATAATGCTTATTGAGAAAGTAACAAGGGCGCCCTCTATTGGCGAATTCGTTAATCCCATTGTTATTTATAGCGTCCCCCCGGCCGCGGACCTGTTGGCGCGCATTCATTCAAACGAACAAGTGGCTGCAACATTATGGACGGCGATAGAAATGCAGAAATTTTGGCCGAGATATTTGCAGACAGCGACTCGGAAGGAGGGGAGATCGACTCGGAAGGAGGGGAGATCGACTCGGAAGGGGAGATCGACTCGGAAGGGGAGATCGACACGCAGGATGGTGGTGAATCAACCTCCAGCGAATCGGCGAGCGAGGTGGAGCAGGTAAGCACGATGTTTTTAGGGAGTAGGTCATGACCGTGCATGCAGTTAGAGGGCAGGAATAACTTGGGCATAAATTTGTCCAAAAGTACCCCTTTTTACATTGGCTTTTAATTTGATTTAGGACAATGGCTCTTAAAGGTACATAGAACAATAAAATGGCGTTTCTGCGGGCGTTCTGAATTATTAAGTTTGTCACTTAAAGTTATGATGTGTAGACTCGGGCAACAATGAATACAAAAAGACCATCAACGATGGGCCACCATTGGCGGCCATGTTGGATGTAAAGAATTATCCCATAATGGTTTGCGGAAGGGCGCCCTCTGTTGGTGCAACGCAATGAATTAACCCTCGGTTAAGATACCAGCGCTATCTAAGTGTTATTATTATTATTGGCGATAAGGACTATTACACTAAAAAGCACAAAAACAATGGGAAAGTTAATTACCACAATTTGACATGGCAACTGCATGCACACCCCTCCCCCACTTCTTTCCCCTTCCCCCACCCCTTTCCCTTCTCACCCCTTCCCCCACCCCTTTCCCTTCTCACCCCTTCCCCACCCCCTTGCCCTATATTTGTGGAACGAGAAGGTTACATAATAAAATTTTCATCAATCTGGGTCCTCAAATAACTCTGCATATAGCACACTTTACGTAAAGTGATAGATCTACAGCGCCCTGATGCATATTGCCTCTTCCCTCTTTCCTACTGCAGGAAAACGCTAAATCTACACGGAAGAAACCAGACTTCAGATCGGGTTGGAAAGAGATCGGTCGTCTCAACAGGAAGCCGATGCAATTCACCGGAGATGCCGGCCCCACCAGTGATTTTACAGGACTTTCTGCAACACAGGTATTCCAGTTGTTCTTTTGCAGTACGGTTTGGGATATGCTTGTAGACGAAACAAACCGCTACGCAGAACAAAGTGCTTCACAAACGTCCTGGACCCCCACTCACTTAAATGAAATGATGGCATTTGTCGCACTCCTGCTTGCTATGGGTATCAACAAGTCACCTCAGTACAGCATGTACTGGTCAACATCTGAAGTTCTACTCACGCCATTGTATCCATCCATTATGTCCAGAAATAGATTTAGTTCCATTATGAGATTTTTTCACCTGTCTGACAACCAGTTGCCTCAACCAGCCTCTGGATGTGACAAGCTTAAGAAAGTTAGGCCTTTGCTGGATGTCATCCTCCCCAAATTTCGCAACCTGTATTACCCTGGACAGAACTTATCTCCTGATGAGAGTATGATCAAATTTAAGGGAAGAATCGGGTTTCTACAGTACATGCCCAGAAAACCGGTCAAATGGGGAATGAAGGCATTCTCTTTGAATGAGTCGGAGACTGGTTACACGTGCTCTTGGGTATTGTACACAGGAGCTGCTCCCAAGGAGACGAAGACTTCACAAAGGCCACCTGTAAATACCGAATCATCCCCAGCAAAATGCCATCCCTCTGACCTAACCATCCCAGGAGAAGTCGTCCTTGAACTTGTAAATGGATTTGAACATAAAGGACATGTAATTTATTGTGATAATTACTTTAACAGGCCAGCTCTGGTATCAAAAATGGACAACCTAGGATTTGGATGTAGTGGGCCTGTGCGTTATACGGCACTGGGCATACCTCGTGCAGCACACCCAAAGACAAATGGAATGAAAAAGGGAGATGACCCCAAATTTTATGAGAAGGCTGGTCAGTTATGCATTGTTTGGCGTGATAACAAAAATGTTAGGGTTAACTGGGTGAAACTAAATGTCTCAAAGTTGATTGGGAACAGCATAATTACGTATAGAAATGTTCTGGAGAGGCACTGTACATACCATCAATATGCTATTCATTTATTACGATAAATTATTGCTATTAAATTTTTTGACATTTATAGTAATTATCATAACAATAACTAGTGTTGGCAAAATTACAGTACTCGATACACAAATGTCTCAGTGGGAAATATACCAAACGGGACAAATGCAAATATGTGTTATTTACATACAGATTTGAACGCAAACAAACCAGACTCCCTGCGTGGAGAGTGTGGTCCACACTCTCCACGCAGGGAGTCTAGTTTATTTCATTTGAATCTGTATGTGAAACCAAAAAGAGCCAAGATTTAACTTAAGCACTAATCAAATTAAATTGCTAAGCAAAGTGTGATGTCACAATACTGTCAACACATCAATAGATGAATCTTTGTGCTTTTGTCAATTCTAGCCCAGTTGCTTTAGCTTGATACCCAATTAGACCCCCTGCACCGGCCGCCATCGCTGATGAAACAGCTCGCAGTAAGAGCTATTATTGGCTGAGAGTGCTGTGTTGCCAAATTATTTTTTTTGGACAAAGATGGCTGTCAATGCATCATGAAACTGGCCCCTGGGTGGATTTCACAAAGCACTAAGATTCATCTGAAAGATGAGTTGTCAGTATCACCACAGTGATTTGTATTGTGACATCACACTTTGCTTAGCAATTACAATTTATTTGCAGCTCAGATCAATCTTACAGATTCGAACGAAATACACTAGACTCCCTGCGTGGAGAGTGTGGTCCCGACACTCTCCACGCAGGGAGTATAGTTTCTTTCGTTCGATTCTGTATACATGAAATATCAAGGGTGTAAAATTGTTGGGTTTATAATGTAATGCTAAATATATATATTTTCATTTTGGCAACTTAAATCCGGAAAACAATATTACTTCACAAATGTTAACGACCCCGCACCTATCCTTTAAATTACCACACCCCTCTTAAAACAATGGTTTGTACACCCCCCTAAACAAATATTTTTTTATAACCATATAACACCGGGATTAGACTCCCTCATCTTTACGATTCAAGTGAATATGGTTAAATTTTATGTGCAATCCACCAATAAAAATTATTCCAAAAATGGCGGTTACACAGGACTTCAGGTTTTATGTCCCATCCGAAGGACAACACATTTGGGGTAAAGTGTCTTGCTTAGGGACAAAAGTTGTTGAAATGCAGAACCCAGTTCCGCACCCGCAACCACCCCCCACCTATAATTTTTATGCCCACCCTCCCCCCTTAAATTTTGTTTATGGATAACGGGACAACACTCCCTGATCTTAACGATTAAAGTGCCCACACCCCCCTTTATAATTGGTGTGAAATCTGCATCATTACCGCTACATGTCGATTTGTCAAAGTGTCAAAAATATGGGTGTATAGAACTTGTTACTTGCCTAACCTATTTTTATGACAATCCCCAACCACCACGTTCTATGTACTAGTCTTAGTCAATTAGGAATATGGGGTCCCCATGCACTCAGTGTATTCAATAACAACTGCCTTTAATTTGACCTTTTTACTGTATAATAAATACATACTTCCAATGTGAGTAGTATAAATATTAATACGTCACTGATTTTGTACCTTCTTTTTGCTTTGCAAATATGCTGGCCAGTATTACTTTATATTCTATTAAATGGAAGGTGGAATGATTTATTAACTCTTTGGCTCCGGAATTAAATTGTAGATTTTTGCGCGTTTGTACGTAAATAATTTTAGGGAAATCAGCAACAACATGGAAATGAAGGTAAAGCAGTGCACAATAAGTTCCCCAAAAATGAGTCTTTTCTGTGGCTCACATAATGTTGTTTTTATGTGGCTCACAGAAATGTCCCGTTCCCTACGGAAAGCCGCTCACAGCGGATCGTTGACGTCAGTGTAGATAATTCGGGGAATCCACATGACGTGTGCCCTGAATTACCTACACTGATGTCAACGAGCCGCTGTGAGCGGCTTTCCGTAGGGAACGGGACATTTCTGTGAGCCGCTGTGAGCGGCTCGCCGTAGCGAAATAGTTAATAACTACTGGGTTTTAAGTCGGCCCTCATGACAACAATGATTATTGGATGTTATATAATCTGGGTGCATGGGGAGCCCATGTTCCCACTGAACAGGATGTTAAGCTCCATAATCGGTGTAAATGTATCAACACTCAATATATTGGCATTTCGATTCCATTTCGAATCCTGTGACAATGTGATCAATCATCGTTATCATTATTATCAAGTGTCAAATGTGCAAAGCAAGAGGCGCATGCAGATATGTGCTTCTGTTGCTCCTGTGGAATTTGAAATGAAAAAGTGAATGTCTTCCACCGCACAGACATCATCTCGGTCTCAAGCTCATCAATAGAGGCACCATTAACATACACAAATGGCCGCTTTCCAGTGCAAAAGATCGGTGTGTCCTTATCAAAAGTTATATCTTTGGCATAATGGGTCTTAGGCGCTGGGAAATGGACCGTTTGCCCTTCCAATAACAAAAGCATATCATGCCAAGCTAGTACTTTTGGTGACCATCGGAAATCATTTAAAAATACTACCTCGCTTAACTCTGCTCCGACCCACGCAAATGTACCCGTTGCAGGGTTAGTAAATGTTTTATATATCTCATTTAATGGATTCAACAAGAAAGTTTTTCCACAGTTGGCTGGCCCTACTAGCATTATGTTTCTATATTTTCCTCGTCCCTTTGTTAACAATAAATACATACTATTTGCAAATGTACTCATCTGAATCCCATTTTGGGAAAGTATATATTTGGCACTATCCAGCCAGACTCCATTGCAAGTGCAGCCATCCTGGGAAGCTTTTTGTAGGATCCCCAGTCTACTACGCCGGGCTCTTTGCAGTGTTTCTTCGGCATCTTGTAGTTGCCATGCAGTCTGTGGAAGTATTATAAAGGACAGACCGTTATAAGAAATGTGGACACATATCAGTCTGGCAATAAGGCCATTCACCATACCAATCGTGCCTGCGTGAAACAGCCGGTTTCCTCCTCTAATTAGCTTTGACTAGCTTACCCAGGATTCGTAGCGATTTCAGTATCGCGCATGCACATTCCCATCGGAAGGTCAAATGTCATTTCAGAAACATTTGTTGTTTCACTCATGTGCGATTGGAATGGTTATTGGGCTTATTGATGACAGGCATGCAATATTGATGAATCAAGGTCACAATAATGTTACTTATGAAGACTTCATGCAATAAGCCAGTTACATATTTCTACCGTGCATTGTTCAAAAGGGCTACCTTTTCAAAAGTGACATATGAAATTTTACGATGGGAAGCGTGCAAGAGATAGCGAACTCGCTACAAATCCTGGGTAAGGTCAAATAACAGTTTGGATTGGCGTGGATGGTCAAAACATCAAATTGGCTTATCTTATTGAAGGTGATGGTGTCACAACAAATCATATGGCCAAAACTGTGTGCCTTATTGAACATTTAGTTTTAACGGTTCCATATGACCAATTTGATTATAGGTATAATCATTTCCAAACACTTAAATGATTACCCCTGTCAATAATAATGTCTATATTATGCCTTCAACCGTCGACTTTTTTTGGAGCCCAACCAAATGTAACTACTTGAAATGTTTGACGATTTATTGCAGCTCAATAATTGAAGCTAACCATATAAATAAAAGTATACATTTGTGGAAAGCTGTATTTATGCTCTTTAATTTGATGCTAAAATCAGGAGAATGTGAGGTGGTTGAGAAGGTCATTACCTCCATATTATCATTTGTTTATTGATTTTTTATTTATTTATGATGCTTCCAAATCCAGCAGGCAGCAGCAGCATGCCAAAAGTGCATCAGTCACACTGTTACCTGTCTGGATCGTGGGAGAAATCTCCCTCATCGCTGTCAGAATTATTAAATATTTCCCCTAGCACATCAGCTACAGAGACCCTACCTTGGGCACCATTTGCAAAACAAAATCTCCTAAAACAGTCAAGAAGTTGCTCCAAAATGGCCAATTTGACCGTCGATCAAAATGTCTGCAAGTGTAGTACTAGTACTAGTAGTACTACTACTAGACTGTGTAACTTCAAAATTGCACACAACCAACTCGACACACACAATAACAACAATAATGGCGTGCGCGCATTGACTTAAAGTTTACACTGTCCCCCATCATAATTATATAAAAAAATAGAGTTGCTTAAGTAGTACCAGCGAAGACGCAATCACGTGGGCCCAATTTCATCGAGCTGCATAATGAGGTGTAGATAAGTTGTGACGTATTGATGCCGGACGTGCAGTGTAAACTAATGGTAGACCTACATGTATGTTCATAATTATTGGTTAACACTGCACTTTTGGCTCAAATACGTAACATTTACCAACAGGATAAACGCATAATCTATACGTCATTGTATTACATGAAAGAATGGGATAATACCTCTATAGTTTCCTCTGTAACCTTTCGACCCCGGTTAAGAATGAACTTAGCCAGATCTGTATCTCCTTCCTGCCGTTGTTGCGATGCAAAAGCCATTAGTTCAAGATGGTTCTTCAGTCCTTTTGCTATGACGATTTCGCCGACATCATATGGAGTCAGTCGCTTACGGCCGCGGCCCCTTCCTCCACGCCCACGGATGTTCAAATTCTTGTCTGACCCTTGGTGGTCTGCAGGGTGCGCACCGGGCGACAGTGGCTGTGAATGGTCCGCGTTACTCTGTGAAGTCCGTGCGACAACTATTTGCGAAGCAACATTGGTCGGAGGCAAATTCAAATCAGGATGACTGTCTGATTTGATGAATTCTAAATCTTCTTTAATGACATATTGCCACGCACTATAATAATTGTGGTGTATGGACGAGAAGTTCACATTCATTCCGTAGTGGTGAGATAAATAGTTCCGAATGTTTAACCATCTTTGGGTTTTATTAAGTTTAATGCACATATGAAAATGTATTGCTCCATCCAAGTGGTATTCCTGGCTACATGCCCAGTGAATAACCGTTGCAGTCCCGCATACGTTAAAACCGTCCACTACTTTATCGGCAAAATCGTTACGGGTTGCAGCTATATTAGGTTGTGCTTTACTATAGGTTATCAGATAAATTTGCCTTACTTGCCGAGTACCCAGATTAGCAGACATAGTAAAACACGGATGACTACGAAAAACAAATGATATAAGCCAGCATAATCACAAACACACTACTGCAATATGTCCAAATGAAATAAACTCCCAAACAAGGGTGATGCACTTTATATACAGTCGTTTGACTGTAGAACATTGCCCTGGAATGTCGCATGTTCCCCCTGTTTTCAATGCACTGACCACATAATGAGTATTGCACGTGATACCGCACTTAACCCTTCGGAACGCTTAACCATGTAAATTATCCACAAACTTCCAGTCCAATACCGTACCAGTGTCGGTTTACCATCCAAAAGTGTAATAAAGAGTTTATAGTATGTTTTATTTTACTTCTCCAATAAGGTCAACCGACAAGCTTTACCTTTAATCTCCTTTGTTTCAACACCTGACGTGATTGTTCGAAAAACTACATACAATAGTTATGTAACGCGTAGACTTTTATCTTTTCATTTGGTTGACCGTCCATGGTCAGTTAACCCTATCAGTACCACGGGCGACAAATGGCACATATTTGGGGTCATTCTTCCCGACCAGGGCTCCATATGGCACCTTGTCAAATGTATTGTTTAACAACCAGTGGCGCTTATTGGTCCCCACCCATAATGCTTATTGAGAAAGTAACAAGGGCGCCCTCTATTGGCGAATTCGTTAATCCCATTGTTATTTATAGCGTCCCCCCGGCCGCGGACCTGTTGGCGCGCATTCATTCAAACGAACAAGTGGCTGCAACATTATGGACGGCGATAGAAATGCAGAAATTTTGGCCGAGATATTTGCAGACAGCGACTCGGAAGGAGGGGAGATCGACTCGGAAGGAGGGGAGATCGACTCGGAAGGGGAGATCGACTCGGAAGGGGAGATCGACACGCAGGATGGTGGTGAATCAACCTCCAGCGAATCGGCGAGCGAGGTGGAGCAGGTAAGCACGATGTTTTTAGGGAGTAGGTCATGACCGTGCATGCAGTTAGAGGGCAGGAATAACTTGGGCATAAATTTGTCCAAAAGTACCCCTTTTTACATTGGCTTTTAATTTGATTTAGGACAATGGCTCTTAAAGGTACATAGAACAATAAAATGGCGTTTCTGCGGGCGTTCTGAATTATTAAGTTTGTCACTTAAAGTTATGATGTGTAGACTCGGGCAACAATGAATACAAAAAGACCATCAACGATGGGCCACCATTGGCGGCCATGTTGGATGTAAAGAATTATCCCATAATGGTTTGCGGAAGGGCGCCCTCTGTTGGTGCAACGCAATGAATTAACCCTCGGTTAAGATACCAGCGCTATCTAAGTGTTATTATTATTATTGGCGATAAGGACTATTACACTAAAAAGCACAAAAACAATGGGAAAGTTAATTACCACAATTTGACATGGCAACTGCATGCACACCCCTCCCCCACTTCTTTCCCCTTCCCCCACCCCTTTCCCTTCTCACCCCTTCCCCCACCCCTTTCCCTTCTCACCCCTTCCCCACCCCCTTGCCCTATATTTGTGGAACGAGAAGGTTACATAATAAAATTTTCATCAATCTGGGTCCTCAAATAACTCTGCATATAGCACACTTTACGTAAAGTGATAGATCTACAGCGCCCTGATGCATATTGCCTCTTCCCTCTTTCCTACTGCAGGAAAACGCTAAATCTACACGGAAGAAACCAGACTTCAGATCGGGTTGGAAAGAGATCGGTCGTCTCAACAGGAAGCCGATGCAATTCACCGGAGATGCCGGCCCCACCAGTGATTTTACAGGACTTTCTGCAACACAGGTATTCCAGTTGTTCTTTTGCAGTACGGTTTGGGATATGCTTGTAGACGAAACAAACCGCTACGCAGAACAAAGTGCTTCACAAACGTCCTGGACCCCCACTCACTTAAATGAAATGATGGCATTTGTCGCACTCCTGCTTGCTATGGGTATCAACAAGTCACCTCAGTACAGCATGTACTGGTCAACATCTGAAGTTCTACTCACGCCATTGTATCCATCCATTATGTCCAGAAATAGATTTAGTTCCATTATGAGATTTTTTCACCTGTCTGACAACCAGTTGCCTCAACCAGCCTCTGGATGTGACAAGCTTAAGAAAGTTAGGCCTTTGCTGGATGTCATCCTCCCCAAATTTCGCAACCTGTATTACCCTGGACAGAACTTATCTCCTGATGAGAGTATGATCAAATTTAAGGGAAGAATCGGGTTTCTACAGTACATGCCCAGAAAACCGGTCAAATGGGGAATGAAGGCATTCTCTTTGAATGAGTCGGAGACTGGTTACACGTGCTCTTGGGTATTGTACACAGGAGCTGCTCCCAAGGAGACGAAGACTTCACAAAGGCCACCTGTAAATACCGAATCATCCCCAGCAAAATGCCATCCCTCTGACCTAACCATCCCAGGAGAAGTCGTCCTTGAACTTGTAAATGGATTTGAACATAAAGGACATGTAATTTATTGTGATAATTACTTTAACAGGCCAGCTCTGGTATCAAAAATGGACAACCTAGGATTTGGATGTAGTGGGCCTGTGCGTTATACGGCACTGGGCATACCTCGTGCAGCACACCCAAAGACAAATGGAATGAAAAAGGGAGATGACCCCAAATTTTATGAGAAGGCTGGTCAGTTATGCATTGTTTGGCGTGATAACAAAAATGTTAGGGTTAACTGGGTGAAACTAAATGTCTCAAAGTTGATTGGGAACAGCATAATTACGTATAGAAATGTTCTGGAGAGGCACTGTACATACCATCAATATGCTATTCATTTATTACGATAAATTATTGCTATTAAATTTTTTGACATTTATAGTAATTATCATAACAATAACTAGTGTTGGCAAAATTACAGTACTCGATACACAAATGTCTCAGTGGGAAATATACCAAACGGGACAAATGCAAATATGTGTTATTTACATACAGATTTGAACGCAAACAAACCAGACTCCCTGCGTGGAGAGTGTGGTCCACACTCTCCACGCAGGGAGTCTAGTTTATTTCATTTGAATCTGTATGTGAAACCAAAAAGAGCCAAGATTTAACTTAAGCACTAATCAAATTAAATTGCTAAGCAAAGTGTGATGTCACAATACTGTCAACACATCAATAGATGAATCTTTGTGCTTTTGTCAATTCTAGCCCAGTTGCTTTAGCTTGATACCCAATTAGACCCCCTGCACCGGCCGCCATCGCTGATGAAACAGCTCGCAGTAAGAGCTATTATTGGCTGAGAGTGCTGTGTTGCCAAATTATTTTTTTTGGACAAAGATGGCTGTCAATGCATCATGAAACTGGCCCCTGGGTGGATTTCACAAAGCACTAAGATTCATCTGAAAGATGAGTTGTCAGTATCACCACAGTGATTTGTATTGTGACATCACACTTTGCTTAGCAATTACAATTTATTTGCAGCTCAGATCAATCTTACAGATTCGAACGAAATACACTAGACTCCCTGCGTGGAGAGTGTGGTCCCGACACTCTCCACGCAGGGAGTATAGTTTCTTTCGTTCGATTCTGTATACATGAAATATCAAGGGTGTAAAATTGTTGGGTTTATAATGTAATGCTAAATATATATATTTTCATTTTGGCAACTTAAATCCGGAAAACAATATTACTTCACAAATGTTAACGACCCCGCACCTATCCTTTAAATTACCACACCCCTCTTAAAACAATGGTTTGTACACCCCCCTAAACAAATATTTTTTTATAACCATATAACACCGGGATTAGACTCCCTCATCTTTACGATTCAAGTGAATATGGTTAAATTTTATGTGCAATCCACCAATAAAAATTATTCCAAAAATGGCGGTTACACAGGACTTCAGGTTTTATGTCCCATCCGAAGGACAACACATTTGGGGTAAAGTGTCTTGCTTAGGGACAAAAGTTGTTGAAATGCAGAACCCAGTTCCGCACCCGCAACCACCCCCCACCTATAATTTTTATGCCCACCCTCCCCCCTTAAATTTTGTTTATGGATAACGGGACAACACTCCCTGATCTTAACGATTAAAGTGCCCACACCCCCCTTTATAATTGGTGTGAAATCTGCATCATTACCGCTACATGTCGATTTGTCAAAGTGTCAAAAATATGGGTGTATAGAACTTGTTACTTGCCTAACCTATTTTTATGACAATCCCCAACCACCACGTTCTATGTACTAGTCTTAGTCAATTAGGAATATGGGGTCCCCATGCACTCAGTGTATTCAATAACAACTGCCTTTAATTTGACCTTTTTACTGTATAATAAATACATACTTCCAATGTGAGTAGTATAAATATTAATACGTCACTGATTTTGTACCTTCTTTTTGCTTTGCAAATATGCTGGCCAGTATTACTTTATATTCTATTAAATGGAAGGTGGAATGATTTATTAACTCTTTGGCTCCGGAATTAAATTGTAGATTTTTGCGCGTTTGTACGTAAATAATTTTAGGGAAATCAGCAACAACATGGAAATGAAGGTAAAGCAGTGCACAATAAGTTCCCCAAAAATGAGTCTTTTCTGTGGCTCACATAATGTTGTTTTTATGTGGCTCACAGAAATGTCCCGTTCCCTACGGAAAGCCGCTCACAGCGGATCGTTGACGTCAGTGTAGATAATTCGGGGAATCCACATGACGTGTGCCCTGAATTACCTACACTGATGTCAACGAGCCGCTGTGAGCGGCTTTCCGTAGGGAACGGGACATTTCTGTGAGCCGCTGTGAGCGGCTCGCCGTAGCGAAATAGTTAATAACTACTGGGTTTTAAGTCGGCCCTCATGACAACAATGATTATTGGATGTTATATAATCTGGGTGCATGGGGAGCCCATGTTCCCACTGAACAGGATGTTAAGCTCCATAATCGGTGTAAATGTATCAACACTCAATATATTGGCATTTCGATTCCATTTCGAATCCTGTGACAATGTGATCAATCATCGTTATCATTATTATCAAGTGTCAAATGTGCAAAGCAAGAGGCGCATGCAGATATGTGCTTCTGTTGCTCCTGTGGAATTTGAAATGAAAAAGTGAATGTCTTCCACCGCACAGACATCATCTCGGTCTCAAGCTCATCAATAGAGGCACCATTAACATACACAAATGGCCGCTTTCCAGTGCAAAAGATCGGTGTGTCCTTATCAAAAGTTATATCTTTGGCATAATGGGTCTTAGGCGCTGGGAAATGGACCGTTTGCCCTTCCAATAACAAAAGCATATCATGCCAAGCTAGTACTTTTGGTGACCATCGGAAATCATTTAAAAATACTACCTCGCTTAACTCTGCTCCGACCCACGCAAATGTACCCGTTGCAGGGTTAGTAAATGTTTTATATATCTCATTTAATGGATTCAACAAGAAAGTTTTTCCACAGTTGGCTGGCCCTACTAGCATTATGTTTCTATATTTTCCTCGTCCCTTTGTTAACAATAAATACATACTATTTGCAAATGTACTCATCTGAATCCCATTTTGGGAAAGTATATATTTGGCACTATCCAGCCAGACTCCATTGCAAGTGCAGCCATCCTGGGAAGCTTTTTGTAGGATCCCCAGTCTACTACGCCGGGCTCTTTGCAGTGTTTCTTCGGCATCTTGTAGTTGCCATGCAGTCTGTGGAAGTATTATAAAGGACAGACCGTTATAAGAAATGTGGACACATATCAGTCTGGCAATAAGGCCATTCACCATACCAATCGTGCCTGCGTGAAACAGCCGGTTTCCTCCTCTAATTAGCTTTGACTAGCTTACCCAGGATTCGTAGCGATTTCAGTATCGCGCATGCACATTCCCATCGGAAGGTCAAATGTCATTTCAGAAACATTTGTTGTTTCACTCATGTGCGATTGGAATGGTTATTGGGCTTATTGATGACAGGCATGCAATATTGATGAATCAAGGTCACAATAATGTTACTTATGAAGACTTCATGCAATAAGCCAGTTACATATTTCTACCGTGCATTGTTCAAAAGGGCTACCTTTTCAAAAGTGACATATGAAATTTTACGATGGGAAGCGTGCAAGAGATAGCGAACTCGCTACAAATCCTGGGTAAGGTCAAATAACAGTTTGGATTGGCGTGGATGGTCAAAACATCAAATTGGCTTATCTTATTGAAGGTGATGGTGTCACAACAAATCATATGGCCAAAACTGTGTGCCTTATTGAACATTTAGTTTTAACGGTTCCATATGACCAATTTGATTATAGGTATAATCATTTCCAAACACTTAAATGATTACCCCTGTCAATAATAATGTCTATATTATGCCTTCAACCGTCGACTTTTTTTGGAGCCCAACCAAATGTAACTACTTGAAATGTTTGACGATTTATTGCAGCTCAATAATTGAAGCTAACCATATAAATAAAAGTATACATTTGTGGAAAGCTGTATTTATGCTCTTTAATTTGATGCTAAAATCAGGAGAATGTGAGGTGGTTGAGAAGGTCATTACCTCCATATTATCATTTGTTTATTGATTTTTTATTTATTTATGATGCTTCCAAATCCAGCAGGCAGCAGCAGCATGCCAAAAGTGCATCAGTCACACTGTTACCTGTCTGGATCGTGGGAGAAATCTCCCTCATCGCTGTCAGAATTATTAAATATTTCCCCTAGCACATCAGCTACAGAGACCCTACCTTGGGCACCATTTGCAAAACAAAATCTCCTAAAACAGTCAAGAAGTTGCTCCAAAATGGCCAATTTGACCGTCGATCAAAATGTCTGCAAGTGTAGTACTAGTACTAGTAGTACTACTACTAGACTGTGTAACTTCAAAATTGCACACAACCAACTCGACACACACAATAACAACAATAATGGCGTGCGCGCATTGACTTAAAGTTTACACTGTCCCCCATCATAATTATATAAAAAAATAGAGTTGCTTAAGTAGTACCAGCGAAGACGCAATCACGTGGGCCCAATTTCATCGAGCTGCATAATGAGGTGTAGATAAGTTGTGACGTATTGATGCCGGACGTGCAGTGTAAACTAATGGTAGACCTACATGTATGTTCATAATTATTGGTTAACACTGCACTTTTGGCTCAAATACGTAACATTTACCAACAGGATAAACGCATAATCTATACGTCATTGTATTACATGAAAGAATGGGATAATACCTCTATAGTTTCCTCTGTAACCTTTCGACCCCGGTTAAGAATGAACTTAGCCAGATCTGTATCTCCTTCCTGCCGTTGTTGCGATGCAAAAGCCATTAGTTCAAGATGGTTCTTCAGTCCTTTTGCTATGACGATTTCGCCGACATCATATGGAGTCAGTCGCTTACGGCCGCGGCCCCTTCCTCCACGCCCACGGATGTTCAAATTCTTGTCTGACCCTTGGTGGTCTGCAGGGTGCGCACCGGGCGACAGTGGCTGTGAATGGTCCGCGTTACTCTGTGAAGTCCGTGCGACAACTATTTGCGAAGCAACATTGGTCGGAGGCAAATTCAAATCAGGATGACTGTCTGATTTGATGAATTCTAAATCTTCTTTAATGACATATTGCCACGCACTATAATAATTGTGGTGTATGGACGAGAAGTTCACATTCATTCCGTAGTGGTGAGATAAATAGTTCCGAATGTTTAACCATCTTTGGGTTTTATTAAGTTTAATGCACATATGAAAATGTATTGCTCCATCCAAGTGGTATTCCTGGCTACATGCCCAGTGAATAACCGTTGCAGTCCCGCATACGTTAAAACCGTCCACTACTTTATCGGCAAAATCGTTACGGGTTGCAGCTATATTAGGTTGTGCTTTACTATAGGTTATCAGATAAATTTGCCTTACTTGCCGAGTACCCAGATTAGCAGACATAGTAAAACACGGATGACTACGAAAAACAAATGATATAAGCCAGCATAATCACAAACACACTACTGCAATATGTCCAAATGAAATAAACTCCCAAACAAGGGTGATGCACTTTATATACAGTCGTTTGACTGTAGAACATTGCCCTGGAATGTCGCATGTTCCCCCTGTTTTCAATGCACTGACCACATAATGAGTATTGCACGTGATACCGCACTTAACCCTTCGGAACGCTTAACCATGTAAATTATCCACAAACTTCCAGTCCAATACCGTACCAGTGTCGGTTTACCATCCAAAAGTGTAATAAAGAGTTTATAGTATGTTTTATTTTACTTCTCCAATAAGGTCAACCGACAAGCTTTACCTTTAATCTCCTTTGTTTCAACACCTGACGTGATTGTTCGAAAAACTACATACAATAGTTATGTAACGCGTAGACTTTTATCTTTTCATTTGGTTGACCGTCCATGGTCAGTTAACCCTATCAGTACCACGGGCGACAAATGGCACATATTTGGGGTCATTCTTCCCGACCAGGGCTCCATATGGCACCTTGTCAAATGTATTGTTTAACAACCAGTGGCGCTTATTGGTCCCCACCCATAATGCTTATTGAGAAAGTAACAAGGGCGCCCTCTATTGGCGAATTCGTTAATCCCATTGTTATTTATAGCGTCCCCCCGGCCGCGGACCTGTTGGCGCGCATTCATTCAAACGAACAAGTGGCTGCAACATTATGGACGGCGATAGAAATGCAGAAATTTTGGCCGAGATATTTGCAGACAGCGACTCGGAAGGAGGGGAGATCGACTCGGAAGGAGGGGAGATCGACTCGGAAGGGGAGATCGACTCGGAAGGGGAGATCGACACGCAGGATGGTGGTGAATCAACCTCCAGCGAATCGGCGAGCGAGGTGGAGCAGGTAAGCACGATGTTTTTAGGGAGTAGGTCATGACCGTGCATGCAGTTAGAGGGCAGGAATAACTTGGGCATAAATTTGTCCAAAAGTACCCCTTTTTACATTGGCTTTTAATTTGATTTAGGACAATGGCTCTTAAAGGTACATAGAACAATAAAATGGCGTTTCTGCGGGCGTTCTGAATTATTAAGTTTGTCACTTAAAGTTATGATGTGTAGACTCGGGCAACAATGAATACAAAAAGACCATCAACGATGGGCCACCATTGGCGGCCATGTTGGATGTAAAGAATTATCCCATAATGGTTTGCGGAAGGGCGCCCTCTGTTG